>DWLS01007823.1:0-10396 GCA_018246255.1 Pachliopta kotzebuea | reverse complement strand
AAGAAATTGTAGTCTATTTTCTATTAAAGTAATACAATCATAGAAAATAATTTTGTTGCATCGTTAATTATAAAGCTTAATTTGCAGGTACCGGGGAGAGCTGCGGAGGGCGCGGACGGCAAGGTAACGGTGAAAGCAACTTTCCGCGCGCTGCTGGTCACTCGACAAAACGCCCACCTCAGCATCTCATACATCACCAAGGAGAAGAAGCAGAAGAGTTAGTATCACTCTATTTAGCCACTGCAACATTATTAGCCCTTTTCTAGTTTTACTTGATAGGTTCTACTTTGGTCCTTTAAAGGGTGTTAAGTGACAATATGGCCATGGATCACACAGTTTGCTTATAAAGAATTCTCCTGATCTTATATTTAGTAATCTGGTATAATACACCAATGCTGTTATGGTAGATTTATTATATGAGGGTAAGTGGTACTTAACAAAATAGTCAGATTGGTTTCAAAATACCTTGCAAATTAACTTCCCATATCTCTCCAGAGCTCAGCAGTTATTTTGTATTTGAGAGCATATAGGATTAATTTGGAGTAAATTTTTTTCTAGTAATGCGCCTGGGCAAAAAGAAGGAGAAATCGGAACCGGAACCGGGACGTGCGCAGGTTGTGGAGGGCGTCGCGCGTCTTATATGCTCGGCTAAGGGATCGCACAACGCGCCGCTAAAAGGTAACCCACTCCACCGCTCTAAGAAAAAAGTTGTACCAGAAGTGTGATCTTTTTAATTGAATACCTAATATATTTTCTTAATTATTTCTACTTGAATTGATGAGAGCTGTTTATAAAACATTTATTGGATTTTTTTAACCTTTATCATTTTTAATAAGTTTTTCTTAACACAATTTTTTAACAGAAAAATGTCACTTTACCAAAATTACTGTAATTTTTAAAAAAAAAAGTTAAATACATTGAAGCTCTTTAAATAATAAGTTCCACCTGTCTACTCTAAAATCTATCTGTATTTTTAATTTCACTCACTCTTTTTCTTACGCTGGGCGCTCAATGTTTGTTTAGATATATTTATAAATGAGCAATATATATACAGTATGTAATGTACGTTGCCTCATTAATACTTTCTGTTTGCAGTGTTCATCGACGGCACGGAGTGGAACGGCGTGAAGTTCTTCCAGCTGTCTACACAATGGCAGACGCACGTGAAAACGTTCCCCGTGGCGACGTGCGGCGCGCCCCTCGCACCACCGGAGACTTAGCTCCGCTCAGTACTGAGTACGGTGTTCTCCCCGCTTTGGCTTAATTCGGCCGACATACGGCCCTGTAGTGTTTCGTAACGGATGTATCCTACATTGAACAAATGGTATATCCGACTTTGCATAAAGGATATATTCGAAATTGCTACCGGTTATCGGAAAAGGTATCCGCGACGGCGCAGCTTCGCTTTGTGATTATCGTGGGATACCTTTTAATTTTCGTACAATTTGCGGACATTCGAATACGTCTGCCATCGGATATTTATCGTGTTGAGAATATATCCGACTGCTGTAGTTGAAGACTGAGGCTCTTAGTAATCCATCAATATTTCCATAATTCTCACTTATTACTCATATGTAGTTACTTAAAACTACTTTTTCCATAATTTTTTATTGACGCTATCGAGCGATTATTTTCAGCACTTAACGAATTCGAAACATACCTGAATGTCGTAAGGTCGTAATTCCTCAGTCATACTTGCATGCTATATATATCGTTTAATATATAACCGAGCTGTGTGACGATGGCTCAATAATCACGTTAAATACATTGTAGTCATTTGTTAAACTAGCCTTTAGTTTCGTCGTACTCAGTGTATATCGAGGAGTAATGGTTCGTGACATTTCCAGTATATAAGTTAGGTTATGAAGCAGTGGTTAACCGAAATTTAACCTAAGTATTGGTCGGCACATATCATTATAGATCCGTACCGGATACTAGTGCTGCTTGTTTTGAGTTCATCCGTGACACGTTATAGTGGTTTCGTTTGCATAGTGGTGATGAGCTACGTTATTATTTTTTACATCTCCAAGTATATTTTTGTACATAGAAAAAAGCAATAGAGTAGTGTAATTGTAATGTGTTTATAATGTAGGCTTTTAAGAGCGTATTCAGTATCAAAATTTAATCCGTATTAAACAACTATTTATAAGAAAAAAAAACATTATTTACTAAAAAAAATGAGGATTATTGATTTTATTTAAACTCGTGCTCATACGTATAATTGTTTAAATGTTAAATTCTCAATTTTAATCTTGGTTCAAAGAGATGATGACTGAATTAATAAGCAAACGATATTAAAACGTCATAACATAATCAATGTTTAATGTAATCATACACTGTTGATCGTCTCATAAATATTATTTTTTAAATGTCAAGTGTGATGTGTAGAAAATTATTTCTCATCCAATTGAAGTAGATTATATATTTATCATACACCAACTCTCACTTGGCTGGTGGATAAATCGTACTCTCGCGAGAATGCGCCGTGTCTCGATCATTAAATGTGCTGTTTATTAATATTATTATATATTTACCAAGCATCGAAATTTAGTGATACGAAATGGCATACAAATGTTAATTTCGATGAACGATTATTGTACGGATACATCTCTATGGTAAAGGTTTGGCTCTATGCTTATGGTCAAATATGCAATGCTAATTGTTCTTGTGTTTTGCCATTATTGAATTCGAAAATAACTCCGAGCCAATTTGTGAAGTTTCCATTGACGTATCGACGACACGTCATCGTCACGATAGTCATCGTTTCCTGTCACGGCAATATACAAATTTCCGAAGGCATTATTTTGATAATTGTAAGAATTATTAAGTGGCTGTGTGTTTGTACGTCTGTTTATAAATAATGTCTCGAATAGTTATTGTCTGTTTCATACGCGTATCTTCCTGAATTTTCGTTTTATGCGTTGGTTTGAAATGCTTACTCCGAGTGTCGTGCCAAACTTGAGAGGAATCGAGGGATATTCATATATCAGTTATAAATACACTAAGTACTGCATCAAGTCAAAGCAAATTTCGTATACACATAAAAGCATGTAAAGAAGTTTCAAATATTTAGACTTCAAAAATATTAAAGTTATAAAATAAACTTCAAGTATAATTCCCGTTTTAAAAGAAGCTTTTTAAAATTAATATTAAGTAATAATGATAACCATATCTGACATGTATATCTAGGTTACAGTAATTTTGGCGCCAAATTAGTATAAAGACGCCATTTGTACAGATGTAAACCTAATGATATACATATATACATTATAAATTTATTATAATATATACCAATGTTGGGAACAACAGTCTGTGCTATAACACAAACAATATTTCTGTTATAAGATTGGGTGCGGTCTCTGGTGCTAGACCATTTACTGTTGATGGTTCTTTTAACTTATCAAATTAGAAGGTTGCTACACGAAAAACTTTATATAATCGTTAAACGAAATAAATTTTTCCTGTAATTTATTATTTTGGTGCTTGCTGGTGCATGGATGATTAAAATGAATTTTGTGAAGGAATGATCGGTTCTATATATTTTGTTGTTCCCAACATCGGCATTATTCAATAATATTCTTGTAATCAATTATATATCAACTTATGATATTAAGTTACCTTTATATCTCAGCTTATGACAGCATATTACAAAAACAAATTAATACAATTATTATTCATTAATGTACATTTATCAAATAATCCTGAAAAGTACTGAAGGGTGCTTATGTGAATTAGTAATAACTTTTATCATGTTTCACAAGGATTAATATATTTTTTTTAATCTTAGAAAACATTTAGAGTTGTTTAACTATTTTAGTTGTTTCCAAGGATTGTTTCAAATTTAACTTCTTAAACTATACGTTAATGATGAAGTGAACTTTGTTTTGTCTATGTGTAGTAAAATCTTAAAAGTTATTTTTAAACATTATCAAAATAATCATACTCAATATACAAGATACTTTACTAAATGTTAATGCTAATACACATAAGTGAATGTAAAGTGTAATCAATGCATTTCCAAAATTATCTATAGTGTATCGCTTATTAAATAGTAAAACTAATATATAATGGTGGTCTAGTCTCGTTGGAGGTGTGCAAGTGTCGCTAGAAGACTCGGTTCTTTTTGTGTTAAATGCTGTTGCGTATAGCAACACTTCTATCAAATTATTTTAATCACTTTAGTTTATTCATATCTACTGTTGAAATACAGCTTCCTAAGAGTAGGGTAAATGGAATACCTGGAACACTATTTAGGTCATTGCCTTTATTTCTCTACCCACAGCGTGTAGATCAATTAGGGGATCCTGGGAAAAGGCAGCATACTTGCAGTATTTCCTCGGTATACTATATTCACTTACACTTGCCTGTAGAGGCTAATACCCCAATGGTTTCCGCAGTTGACGTGGAGATCTTCGGAGGAGGCTTACATCTAGCAGTTGACATTTATCAGCTGATAACTATGAAATTAAATACTCATACATTTTAATGGCATCTCAGTGTTGTCATTTATCATCATTATTTCAGAATATTGTCAAAAACCATTTTGAAATTTGATTAATTAAAAAGAAACTTATTACCTGTGTCACAGGTTAATAATAGAAGTGTTGTCATACAGTAAATATTCATGCGATGAAAGTGATATCTGGCACAAAATCCTTAATATGTTATATTATTGTGTTTTATATATTTAAAAGAGTTTTGAATGAAATAATCAAGTGCATGTGAAATTTGACTGTTCTATATATATTTCTATTGTAAAGAAAACTTGCAATAATTATTTAAAATCTTATATTTGATTTGTCATGATAAATTTATATCATTGGGTCGCAACGGATTGTTGAAATAATATTACTCGTAATAGAATCTTGCGTGGGACCCTTATGGGTGATGTTTCGCCATCTTTACCAATAAAAGCTTAATTAGTGCCATTACCGAATAAACTAATGGCAGTTAAAACAAAAAGAAGCTCAAGTTTCCAATAGTTATTATGTAGAGGCCTAGCCGACGGTGTTACATCAATGTAATTTGTATATTCATATTGTAATAGTTATTTGTAATGGATGATATAGAAAGATTATAGATTATATTTTTGTTTATATAATTTGATCTCATTTAATGCTGACTGACTTGGCGATTATAACTCTTTATTTAATTATAATTTTGGTAGCTTATTGTAATAACAATGTTAAAAAATTTACTACAATAGCTACATATTTAAAATTAATTATCAATGCAACAAAGTTAAAATTTACTTTTATCATCACAACTTGTCTAATTTATGGTAAAAATGTAATTCATTTATATTTAGTTTAGATGAAAGTTTAAGTTGATTAACTTAGTACAAAAATAAACATTATTATCTATTATATATTTTAATGTAGAAAGCATGATTTTTTTACAACCATAGTGCAATAATTGGGTACACACTAAATTCTTATTTATGTTGCTACTCACTCAAGCAGGTATAGACCCTACAATACAATGCAGAATTGAAGTCTTGAGATTTGTTCTTTTATAAGTTGCAAGTATGGTTTTGTATTTATTGTACAAATAAAAATTTTGCATTAAAAATATATATTTTATTTACATTCTCAACAACTTACATTAGTAGTAAATCACAACATTCCCACTAACAAATGGATATAATTAACAAATGTAGATACTCAAAATACAGAACATTATAATTAAGTTGTAAAAATACAAATAAATATAAAAGAATCAAGTATACAATGTATAAAACACAAAGAGAAATATGATTTACATTTTCACTTAAACATGAAACATTAAAAATTTATCTCTCAATCCATTTTCCCCTGCGATTCCTCCCTCAGGAAGCACATACAACAGGCCGTCCTCAGCCTTTTTTGGTGAGAATTCAAATAAATTCAAATTACTCTTGTGCAGATCATTTAAAGTCCATGCAGCCAAAAATCGAGATTTCCCATGTCTACATAACACATACACATTGTCGGGATTTGAAGTACATAATTCTCCACAGTCCTCGATTATAATAATTCCACAAACTAATGCCCAATGAGCAGTGTGACCTTGTCTAAGACATGGAGAATGATTAAAATCGGCATCATAACTGATTCATTGATATAGAGTAATTATTAGAAAATAGCATAGTGT
Organism: Pachliopta kotzebuea; assembly: GCA_018246255.1. Lineage (NCBI taxonomy): Eukaryota > Metazoa > Arthropoda > Insecta > Lepidoptera > Papilionidae > Pachliopta > Pachliopta kotzebuea. The sequence goes on along the minus strand of DWLS01007823.1, from coordinate 4,264 downwards.
AAGATAATGCATTAAACTAAAGAAAATATATATTGTATATAAATGTAAAGTTTTTGAAACATCTTTCTTCAAATCAGGAATCTCAGTGCAGTTGTTGTCCATGATTTATTAATACAATATCATAATATCTATTAACTATCATAAACCTTTTATCACATAGGATTTGAAAAAATGTAAACGTTATTAAATTATTTATAAAATTAAAAGGATACGGGACTAATAAAATTGCACCGTCCAACAAATCTTGAATAGTTTCTTGGCTAAAAAGTCCGCCCTTTTTTAAAGTGTAGGAAACTTTTTCTACTTCAGCTAAACTGAACGCCTTCTCCGCCAACTTAGCCATATCTTTACAACTTAACATTTCGCCATTATTACTGTATCCCTCCATCTTCGCAATATTTAGTAGTTCGTCAGGAGACACTTCACCATCTAATAACATGGATAAAGCCACCAAACCACACGTCGGTCCATTTTGTAAAATCGATTCATAATTTTTATATTTGTATCGAAAAGGTGGATTGTGCGAACATATTAGATTTCTAGCGCACACTTCCCACAAATTAAGTTCCGTTGATGCCCATTCACAAACATTTGAATAATCAATATTTCCTTGAGCAGTTTCATTGATGTCTAATTTTTTGACCGACAATAATGTGTCGGTTGGTGGTGGTGGCGGAGGTGGTATTGTACTCATCTTATAATTATACTATAAATATATTTTTATACATTGTAACCTATTTTATTGTCAAATTCTGTAATAGAATTTGACACATTACAGCTGATTGAAATAAGATCCTTCCAAGGCACGCACGCAAGGACCACCAAGAAACATAACCGAATGAATGTAATATATTAATATATTAAAATATTAAAATAAATTTTTTATAATAGACAAGCGCCATTTTTAACATTTAATTAATGTTAACACATATAAGTAATACTGAAAAATAAATTTAAAGGCTAACATAATTTTCGCGTATTATTTATTTACTTACTTTGCGAATTTTACATGAAAGAGCAATAAAAATTATGAGATTAAAAGGTTTGTTTTAAAATTTTTAATTGTTTCTTTTAATATCAATATAATTTTCTGGAAAGTCGGTTTTTTAATCATTGCTTATAAAGTAAACGAGCTTTTTCGCGCTTGCGAAATTGGAGCGTAATTCATTGATCCTTTCGCAACGCTCTCATTCTTTCATTCTCCGTTCATTTATTAACAGATGGTGGAACGTGAAGTGGATTTTTTACGCTGTCGTACTCTGCCCTAATTATAAGTTTTAAAGAAAGTGAAAGCTTTAGTTTTATCACGCATAACTGGTTTTAAATACACCAATATATCATGTCGGAGTCGAGAAAGAATCATCTCACTATAGATGGCGGCCAAGGACGGGACGATGACCATGTCGTGGCTTCTTACAAGCCCATACCAGAATCTGACACAGGTAATTTTAAGTTTTAAGTAAATTTTAAAATTATATTTATTCATAATCACATGGACCGTCATTGCTGGATATGGGCTTTCCCCAACACCTCCATGCTCATTGTTCCTGCACTATCGCTTTTATCGCATAACCTGTTCTAAATCATCCTTCCAACTTATGAAGAACCTTTCAACACTTCTTTGTGATTATTACGAATATATGATATAGCATTTATTTAGTTTAGAGAATTTGTTAGAATATCAGCCTTGTAAAAATTATTCCTTATATTTCTTAATTATGATTTCCGCCTGTGTGGCCCTGTCACGCTTGTTATTCGTAATATATTAAAAATTTGTACTAATTATGTATTCGCGCATTTCTCTCATTGTTATCAGCGTTATCAATCACAGTTGACATAAGGGTCAGTGACGATATCTAATGTCATGTATAAAGCGACCATTTTAAGTAGGCAGCAATATATTTTCGATTTATAATCCTTAAACATTAATTAACTTTAATATAGTATTTTATTTATATCTAATACTTTTGTAATTATATATTGAAGTAATTAGTAACTGTATTATATGTATTTTAATCGGATTGATTTTTTTTACTCGTGATGTAACTGACTGTTGTTTTTGGTCGGATTATAAAGCGCTTTCATTGGACGGAGGTGGCTTTAGGCAGCGCCATTTTGTGCTCGATCGCTGACTGATGCAATTCGCCAATACATTTGCGCTATTTTGTGTTTATATTGTTTATTTCAAAAATAATTTATTGTTATATTACAACGTTATATTCTTGTTTTAATTATTATTATATCGCGTCAATATCAGTACGATCGTAGTGTTATTAAATTCGTTCTTAGCATTTTATACAGCGTTTTAAAATGTGAGTGTTATTATCACATTACACTTTAACTTTCGAATGGATAATAAATAAAATTAACGTCAACACAGCAAACGAAAAAAACCATTAAAAATTCTATGAGCAACATGAGAATGTCACCAGCAACAACTTATAAGAGAATGGTGACTGAAGATTTTATTTTCAGCACTTGAAATTGAATACATTGAGGCTGATGGTGAATACATGCAGTTAAATCAAACGGAGGTTATGGACGGTGAAGGTGCTGATGACGCAGATGATCACTGGGATCATAATAGCATAACAGTAATGTTAAATTTATATATAGAGAATATTGATAAGTTCAGAAATCCAAAGATAAGAAAGAAAAATTTATGGACAATTATATCTAATGCCGTAGGCAAGGGTCCAGATTGTTGTAATAAAAAATTTAGAAATTTAAAACAAACATATATACGATTGCTTAAGAAGAAAAATAGAAATGGATTAGCTTCAGTTAAGTGGCCCTATTTTGATAGTTTTGAGGAGATATATAGTGTAGATGGAGAGTACCAGCCAGAAATTCAACAGAAACTTCAGGAAGGTTCTAATGAAAGTATAGCTAAAGCTTTACTTTCAATAAGTGCACCCACAAGGTTTGAAGATACTAATGAAAATGTAGAGAGCTCTGGTGTACAAAACGATGAAGTGAGAAGACGATTAACTCGGAAGAGGAATGCAGAGTTACGGAAAGCAACTCTAGAAATCAGAGATAGGCAAAGAGTGGTTGAAGAGAAGTTAGATAGGCTGATTGATATTGTACAAGAATCAAATAGTATTCAAAGGGAACGCAATCAAATGTTTCAAGAGTTCTTGGAGAAACTTAATCAATAATGAGCTTATGCAGTAATTATAATATGAAAATTTTTCAATATTGCATTTGTATGAGCTGCGTTAGCATTTCACATTTGCATTGGTGATGTTTCAAATAATTATATATGTAAATACTATTTTAATAAATGTTTTTTATGAGAACTTGATTTTATTAATTACAAATGTAATTATAAATAAAAAATGTTAGTAATTATATTACATAATATTAATTCAATGGTGTACTCTATGCTAGTGAAATTACTGAGGTGATGACAATTAACATTTATTTATTTATTTTTTATATACACTTACATGTATATATAAAAAACAATACTATTTAATAAAAGTAACATAGTGTCACAAAGGCGAGCTTAACCCTAAAAAGAGTTCTCTTACATCATACCCAAATAGGAAGGATATACAAATTTAATTAATTGTGTAGGTGTATCTTGTACTAGTAATATTAACATATAAGGAACATATATAGCAAATATACATAGTGGTAAAAATAAAATATACATCTAGAGGTGAAGATAATAGTCATTAACTCTCTTCTTAAAGATAGGTAAGGAGGGACAGGCGCGGTTTTTTAACATTGTGTCTCAAAAGGACGAGCAGAATACTGTGCTGTGTACACCACTTTTACCAGTGCCACATTATGTGCAATTGAATCACTTACGATTAGGTGAACACTCTGCTTGTATCATCTAGTAGAATAAATATAATATATTTTGTGAATAACAATATGATACCGCAATATTAACATCGATTATTGATATTTTATGATTTATATTTGCATAGATAATTTAGAGTGTGTATATATATATAAAACGGACAACCTGGTTCCTGTTATGTCCTTGAATTTTGTACATAAAGGTCAACATTCAGAGACAGAAAGATAACAATAAAAGGAAAGAAGAAAAGTCAAAGATGTGTTAATACAAAAATGTTATCAACAATTTTAACTTTCTCATTGCCATTTGTTTGCTTAACTATGTTTAGTATATGTCAAACCCTGCTTTTTTTCTTTATATATTATATATTATGTAGTTTTTTTTTTCGGGTGATGTCGATGCTTTCGGCCACCATTATGGCCGTGAAAGCTTCATCGGACCCTGCGCTCG
>DWLS01007822.1:0-10398 GCA_018246255.1 Pachliopta kotzebuea | reverse complement strand
CCCCCCCCCCCCCCCCCCCCCCCCCCCCCCCCCCCCCCCCCCCCCCCCCCCCCCCCCCCCCCCCCCCCCCCCCCAGTCAATGTCATACTTAAAAAGTCATACTTAACGCTGGCGGAGTATAGGTTGGCGGAGGTTACATGTCCACAAAAGCCTGTTTACTTAAAATATGTTCTTTGCCGGAAACACAAGTTCATTCCCTCACATCTAGATATAGACCGTGTGCGACTGCCTTATAAACTAATTTATTACGTGATCTGTTGACATTAGTTTCATCCTTCGATAGCATTCCTGGAAATTGAGAATCCAGACCGTTTCGATATAATGCCGGCAATAAATGAGTGCAACGAACTGTTTGCTTATTTTGCAACGAAATGCGTAGAATCTCTTATTAAATGTACAAGACAAAGCCTGGATGTGTTAAGGCGGCGAGCTTCCGTGTCCAGGTAAAACGTCCTTTACGTTTTAACTGTTGCTTACGAAAGTATTATTCGTACTTATTAAAAGGTTTATTTTAGTTTCTTGACAATGACTACCGATCCCGAAGAACAGAAGAAATTGAAACCGCTGATGTTAGCAATGATGTATTTACAGATACCTAGAATTTTAATTAAGCCGACCCTGGAGGAAATTCAGTCGGCGTTTTCTCAAGTAAAATTATTGTAATCTTTTTTTTGGGGTTTCTCAACAAGTATGTAAACGATTATTAAATTGGATTTTATTGCAGGTTGTATTAAATTGTATAATGGATATACATCGTAATGTCTACATGTGGGGACAACAAGAACAAATCAATAAGATGAAGGCAGCCGGCGCTTCATTGACTGCTATGAGAAGCATGAGCGGTAATTAATGTTTTAAATGACAATTGCATTTTATGAAACATTTGTGTTGTCGTTACATTATAAAAATTTAAATGTTAACAGCCGGATCTAGGTCTGGGTCTAGCTTAATTGGTATAAGAAATTATTTTCGAATGGTATCTGAACATAAGGACATTGTAAGAGCAGTTATGGCGTTGCAAGGGATGATGTACATGTATAAACCGGATATTGAAAAGTTATTACAAGTATGATTAAGTTTTTGTATTTGATAGTGTTTAATTGCTCTCTATTGTGTTTTGTTACATAAATTATTTTTCAGGGGTATAATAGATTTGCTCATCTTTGGGCTGAAGATAGAGTTCAACAAGTGCAAGATTTTGTTGATTCAAATCCTTTAAATGTAATCATAAGAGACATGCTGAAGAAGTACGAAGCACAGACAGAGGAAGTCTTAAATTTACCCGTAAAACATATTATAGGATCTATTCAAATAGATATGGGTACGTATATAGTAAGATTTAAGCTGTATAGAGCAAATACATAAATATAACAAGTGTATCTGTTTTATAATACTTTTGTTTAAGATAACCTAAAACTAGCGTTACATGTTGAGTCAATTGAATGGAAGCGAATTTTGGGCAAGTTGCTGAGTCAATCGTATAAGGAACGCGTTGTTAACCTAATGCAATTTATTAATGACCGTATGAAAACAATGAGCAAGAAAATTAAGGATTTGGACGATGTTAGAGTTGCCATAATGTGTTTAGAATTGATAAGAGAGAAATTTATTGAGTGAGTTAGGCTCCGTTAATGATTTTTATTGTCATTAATTGTAAAATCAATAAATTTTGCTACGCATGGGAAAGTATTCCAACTTTTAATGATTTTTTAGAATGGACATGGAGTTGGATTTAATTGAAGAAAGTTATGCAACCTTTAGTCAATTTGAAATAGATATACCTAAAGACGATGCAGACATAGTTTATGGACTTCGTTATGCATTTACGAACATGTTAACAACTGTTAGTATTTAGATATTATTTTAATAGAAATTTTGTTTAATTAAGACCTATCTTGTTTTTTATAATGCGGACTTTAGTATCCAAAAGTCCTTTGTTGTATTCTATCACTGTCGAATTGATCTGTGTTGCGTGGCTCTATGTAATAAGTATACTTGTTTACACATTTTAAGATAAATACTTTTTGTAAATTATAGTCACAACAAGTTTCACAAAAAATTGTTGATATGCAAGGACCATTGCAAAAGGAACTCACGGAAGGTGTTTCTTCATTCCTTGAAGACGTTTTAAAGTTTGATGCTGATTACGACGCTTTTGGGCCAATGACGCCGGGGTTGTCAGCAAGAGAAGCCAGCGATAGGTTAAAATAAATTTTAAACGTTATTTTGTCTTTCTGCCGAGTAATTTAGTATTTTGAAATAAATTTCTAAAAATTACGTTTTCAGGGTTATAATGTTTCAGTCGCGATTTGATGATTTGTGGCGACGATTCGAAATGTATTCCAGTGGTGAGAAACTATTTGGAATGGAAGTTAAAGATTATCCAATTCTTCATCAAAAGAAAAAGGAATTTAATTTACTCAACAAATTGTATGATAGATCAGATCATAAATAATTTAACATTTTATTTATGGAATGATGGAAATGTACTTACTCTATATTTCTTTTATACAGGTACAGTTTGTATCTCGCTGTAATGAATTCAATCGATGGATATTTAGAAACGCCGTGGGTAGAAATTGACATTGAACAAATCATCGCGCAGTTGGCAGAGTTTGATTTACGGTAAAATTTAAATTGTATAAAGTTTATTTATTTATCAGTTTTGGTTATGTCCATAGGCGGATTTTTGTCTTTCTCTGTTAGTTAACTCTGGAATGGTAGTAAAAATCAGTATGTTCATTCGTTTAAATTTCTTGATAAATAAACTGATTTTAAGGTAATAAAATAGAGATTTACTTCTTAAGATTCATACATAAAAGGATTTATGTATAAAGAATATTTAAATGTTACTTTAAAACAAAAAAAAAATATAAATTAATATTACAGAATGAAAACATGACGAAAAAACAGTTTGTCAAAGGGCGTTTAGTTCAAATTATTACTGAAGTAATAGTTAATTTAAAATTAAAATGGTTTCAAAAATGCAATCACCTTTGAAAGAACCTTTCCGTCATTTTTGGTCAAAGATTTCACTATAATACATTACTTTCTAAATGTTTTATTTTTTAACGTTCCTTTTCTTGTTGAGGGTAAAGGTACTGTCTTTCTATTTATTTGTTATACTTTCTTTTCTTTCCCTCTTTTCCTATTTTCCCTATCTTGTCTATCCTTTCATTCAACATTTCCTTCTTTCACTCTTTCTATATATCCTTATCTTTTGTCATCTTTCAAGCATCGCCCCTCAATTCAAATTTCGCCGCCTTTTACATTTTAAGTATTTTTACTATTTCTATCTTTTGTCTTTTATATTGTTATATTACAATCTTGTCTTCAATAGTTACTTGTTTTAATTGTTTTTATTATTCTTCTCATTATCTCTTTGTCAAACTTTATAAATAGATGGCGACTTTTGTCATTACTCATTAGAGAGGCGATGCTGCCAACGTTAATTTCTTTGTGTAGCTCGATCTCAGTTTCGGCTCTCTCTCTCCCAAACAAGGGACAGGTGATTATTTGCACTACGGTCTGGACCACCGAAGGGTCACAGGCACGAAGGGCTCTCCTTGAGCTTGAACCTATGCAAGTATTCGGAGAATCCCCCGTGCCTAGTGAACATTTGGACTAGACTCGCGTCCAGCTCCAACCGACGAAGCACGCGGAAAGCTGACACTACGTTCGGGAAAAACACCCGGGTTACGGATGTCGTCGTCCCTTCTACATACCGCCGGTTTCACTCGTTAAGCGTGTTTTGCTTGAGTTGCCACTCGACGAATGAAACGGGGCAATCTTCGTATACCGACTTTCGATATATATTCTGGTGATGATAGCGCTGACTCGTCTAATACGACGTCTACAGCTCATCTAACGCTGGGCATGCGGACCACGGGGCCTAGGGTCTATTAACCTAAACTTAACCTAGTGTTGCTTCTGCTCCTGGGAATGTGTAGCTATCCGGCGGCGGATTTTTCTTAACATGTGTGGTTTTTTGTATATGTTTAAACTAGCGAGTCTACTCGGTTGTCGAAGATTGACTCAGGTCCTTTCTTTGATCACCTTCGCCTGTGTCGAAAGCTCTGGGCGGTGAGAACCGCCCTGTAACACGGGTGTACCTTGTGTACGCGGTGTGTGTGTAGCTGTGGCGCCGCGCTCTGGAGCGCGAGCGACGTGATTTTGCAATGAGGCGAGTTTTGGTGATGCCGGACGAGGTGGTATGATCAGTGTTGTGTGCGAAGGTGCTATCTGTAGTGTTGTGCGTGGTCGTGGTATATGGGACTAATCGACTTTCTAAATGTTAACTAGAGACAAGAGATGAATTTATATGTACAGATGCCGCAAATTGCCAAGAGGCATGAAGGATTGGCCGGCTTTCATAGATTTAAAGAATAAAATCGACGATTTTAATCAGACGTGTCCGCTATTAGAATTAATGGCTGATAAGTCAATGAAAGAAAGACATTGGAAACGATTAGAAGACTTGATGCGTAAGTTATATATTGCTAATTATTTTACTTGGCATTGTGCAATATGTATTATTAAATGCGATAAGTGTTTAAGAATGAGAAATGTTTACTGATTTTCTTAAATTGCATAATAATCAAACTGCAAACACACACACTACTGCACGTACTAAATTCGTTACTGTGCATGTAAAACCAGAATAGTAATAATCAATATATTAATAATAATAGTATTCCTTTGCTGGAAATCGTCTAGGCTGATACCACTACAACTCTTTATTTCTGCCTCCAAATAGTAGGCGTAAGTGTAAAGTATATAAAAGTAGAAGAAGTAATTATTATTCCTCTTAGTGTCAGATTGTTACAAAAATAAAATTTAAATATTAATAATATTTTAGATTGCGTTTTGGATGTGGAGTCTGAAACATTTACTTTAGCGAACGTCATGGAAGCACCATTATTGAAATATAAAGAAGATGTTGAGGTAAAGTAATTATTAATAGTTACAGAATTTAAATTTTGTTTAGGACTTAAATTTTTGTTACTATGTTGTTAACGATTTTTCCTGTCCTTAAGGACAGGATTTATTAGGATCAGTCAGGATTAGCTTAAGCTAAGGATAACGATTTTTATGGCAGTTATTATATATAATTTCAAACATTATGTTTATTATATATAATTTTTTTTAGGATATTTGTATCGGTGCTGTTAAAGAAAAGGACATTGAAGCCAAGTTGAAGCAGGTAGTGACTGACTGGGCAATTGTCGATTTATCGTTTGCTAACTTTAAGAATAGAGGAGAACTTCTTGTTAAACCGCAAGAAACGTTGGATATTATTACAATGTTGGAAGATACTATGATGGTTCTCAACTCACTTGCATCTAATAGGTAATTAAGATAATTTGAGGACACTTACAAATATGGAACTTCAAGTTCACACTGCAATTTATAAATATTTGTACTTGATGTACATATGACTTCATTTAAAGGTACAATGCGCCATTTAAGAAGGACATTATGCTTTGGATTAACAAACTAGTAAGCACATCAGATATATTGGAGAGATGGTTACAAGTGCAAAATTTATGGATGTACTTAGAAGCTGTATTTGTTGGTGGCGATATTGCTAAACAGTTGCCAGCAGAAGCAAAGAGATTTGGTGTAAGCATTGCATTTAAAACTTCATTTGATAATGGTTGGTTTTTTAACGTAAACTAATATCAATATACAACTTGTTTATTTTTGCTTAGACTATTGACAAAACTTACGTCAAGATAATGTATAGAGCTCGCGATATTGTCAATTGCGTGGAGACGTGTACAGGTGATGATTCTTTGAAGCAACTATTGCCACATTTATACGATCAGTTGGAGGCTTGCCAGAAATCACTGACTGGCTACTTAGAGACTAAACGCCTTATTTTCCCAAGATTCTTCTTCGTATCCGACCCTGTTCTTTTGGAGATTCTCGGTCAAGCTTCTGATCCTCATTCTATTCAGGTGAAAAAAAGTATCTAAACAGTTTTATTAAAATTTCATAGAAGTATATCAGATAATATTTTTTTTCTTTATTATTATTATTACTTCAGGTACATTTACCAAGCATATTTGATGCAATATATACTGTCGACTTTGATGACAAAGAACGAATAGTAGCTATGAACTCTTCAAACGGCGAAAACATTAAATTAGAACGTCCAGTTGTTTGTTTAGGCGGCGTAGAGGTAAGAAAATACTTTACGGGAAATGCTGCAAAAGACTACAATGACAGAGTATCTGGTAAATGTTTGTTTTCGTATTACAGAATTGGTTAAACACTCTACTAGATACTATGAAAGATACAGTAAGAAATATTATTGCGAATATTTCTCAAACAATGTCGGGTGATCCTGAATTCGAATTTTTAGTAGGATTTTGGAACTTTCCTGGCCAGGTTATTATTTACGCATACTTGATAATCTATTCCTATTGACGAATTTGAATAATTAATTTAAGGTTTTTAATATTTGTTACCAAAAAAATCATGTCAAGCCTTTAGATATAAATAAAAAGCTTGCTTAAACTCTTGATTTTGTTGAAGTTATTGAGATTTTGTTTCCTAGTAACGTTATAAATTCTTTGAAGTAATATGTTCCAACAGTTTAAAAATGTGTAACATGTTTTTGGTGTACTAGTATGCAATTGTTTAGTTTAATTGATGTGTAATATTCCATGTTTAATTTTTAGGCCAGTCTTCTAGGAATGCAAATTTTGTGGACGAGCGATGCTGAATATGCACTAAAGAAAGCCAGAGCAGATAAATTCATAATGAGGTTAACAAATCAGAAGTTCCTTGATTTATTAAATGGACTTATTGATCAAACGGTTAAAGACCTAGTTCCACTTGACAGAACCATGATTGAAACTATGATTACTATTCACGTCCATCAAAGGTATAAATTTTTATATATTCAAACAATGTTATTAGTTATAGTAATATAATTGACACATTTGTTTTTTAAGGGACATTTTCGATGATCTTGTAAAAATGAGGATCAAGAACCTCGCAGATTTCGAATGGCAGAAGCAAGCTAGATTTTATTATGTTGAAGATAGTGACGATTGTCTTGTTAATATTACAGACGTTGAATTCCTGTATCAGGTATATTTAAACATTAAAATTTATATTAAACTGGGATATTAACACTCAGGAATATTTAAAAATGTATTGCGATAGTTAAGGTTTTCTTTTTAGATAAACTTTTTTTTGATTATTGATTACGCAATTTCCTATTTTCAATGTAGAATGAATACTTGGGTATAACGGAGAGGCTTGTGATCACGCCTCTTACAGATCGTTGCTATATTACTCTGTCGCAAGCTATAGGTATGAGTATGGGCGGTGCGCCTGCTGGTCCCGCTGGTACTGGTAAAACTGAAACGACTAAGGACATGGGACGAGCCCTCGGCAAACTGGTTATTGTGTTCAACTGTTCCGATCAAATGGACTTCCGAGGTTTGTCTATTATACAATATTCCTTCATCAATTTTTCATCAAGAAGTTTTAGGAATTGTTGTTCGAGGATAATGTTTCTTGACGAAATAGTGGTCGTTATTGAGTTTTAGTACTGCAGACAAGTCGTAAATAAAATGTAATATGATAGTCTCAATATACAAATAGCATATAATCTACCTGTGGTACGTTAACTTTTAACATTTGAGTAATTTTTCCTGCTTTATTTGTATTATAGGATTGGGGCGTATTTACAAAGGCCTCGCTCAATCGGGAACATGGGGTTGCTTTGATGAGTTCAATCGTATCGAATTACCTGTACTCTCTGTGGCTGCGCAACAGATTTACATATGTCTCACTGCAAGAAGAGAAAAGAGAGACTTCTTTATATTTAGGTGCGGAATAACTTATTCATATCTTGTTTGTTTGACAAAGTAATTTCTGATCGAATATAATAAAGTTATTTGTACACAGCGATGGCGACGTTGTAAGTTTAAATCCAGAATTTGCTTTTATAATTACTATGAATCCCGGATACGCTGGTCGCCAGGAATTGCCTGAAAATTTGAAAATTCAGTTCAGATCGGTAGCTATGATGGTACCGGACCGTCAGATTATTATTCGTGTTAAGCTGGCCAGTTGTGGATTCAAGGAAAATATATTACTGGGTAATAGAATTTTCTATAATTGTTTTTAATTATATTCTGCATTATTATTACACACAGATTTAAGAGGCAATATAAAGTAAATAAATTTTCTTAAAAAAGAATATCTTAACTATTTAACTAACATTCTTTAATATAAAATTAAAAATTACTATAAAAATCGATGCAAACCGTTTTTATTAAGGTATATGATTATACAGAAAATTAAAAAGTCTGTCAATAAAAATGGCAAGCGCGAAGTAATAAAGATAAAATTTTCTTGTCCAGACTGTCAAAAATGTGATTGTTATACCAATATGATTTGTGTGTTCTTTAGGTCTCTTTTTTGCACCAAAATACGTGATTGCATAGGAACTAAAAGGTGTTAATTGAGTTTTACCAGCACTACTTATTGCAGCATCATCAATATTTAAAACGAAATGATTTTCAGCACGCAAATTCTTTACGTTATATAAACTATGCGAAGAGCAGCTATCAAAGCAAGTACATTATGATTTTGGACTGCGTAATATTTTGTCGGTGTTGAGGACCATGGGCGCTCAGAAACGAGCTAATCCAGACAGCACTGAAGAGAATATCATGATGAGAGTACTGAAGTAAGTATTATTAGTTTAGTGCAAATTTTATTTGGTTATGGTACAGGTTTATCAAATTTTTTTTAAATTATAAATAAAACTGCAAATCTGAAAAATTATATTAAAATTGTCTTAGTAAATTCCATTCATTCATGGACGTCAATATTTTTTTATTTAAGTATTCTTATTTTCAGGGAAATGAACGTATCAAAGTTAGTTGATGAAGATGAACCGTTGTTTATTTCCCTGATTGAAGATTTATTCCCAGGAATGAAACTTACACAAACTGTACAGAGGTGAATAGTTTTTTCTTTAATGTCTATGTTTATTTCTATATCTTAGGTTGTATAATAATATTATTTTATTCTAAAATAGTATTTTGCTCCGGTTATTATAACCTATCTCTTTGTATTGAATTATTAATGTACAAAAAATATAGGGACATGCAACGCGGGATTACAATAGTAACGGAACGTTCAGGATTGGTCAATCATCCAGAGTGGAATCTTAAAATTATCCAATTGTATGAAACATCGTTAGTGCGTCATGGTTTGATGACAATGGGACCAACTGGTTCTGGTAAAACCACATGTATTCATACATTAATGGCTGCGTTAACGGAATTGGGTAAGCCACACAGAGAAATGCGTATGAACCCTAAGGCCATAACCGCGCCGCAAATGTTTGGAAGACTGGACGTTGCAACTAATGATTGGACAGATGGTATATTTTCCACATTGTGGCGAAGGGCTTTGAAAGTTAAAAAATCAGATACCACTTGGATTGTATTAGGTACGCTTTTAATTTTAACTTCATTTATTTTTGATGTCAAATGAAGTGAGAAGAAGGCATGGATGATGAATGGTATGCTTATGTTATAACGATGGCCAAAAGTGAAATAAAACTTATGATTTAAATAATACTGTAGTAGATTTGAATTCATTGAAAAATTTTTACACTTACCATATATGAGAATGCAACTACCTCATACGTTTTTATGGTATTTTAGATGGACCAGTGGATGCAGTATGGATTGAAAATCTTAATTCTGTACTGGACGACAATAAAACGTTAACACTAGCTAATGGCGACAGGATCACGATGGCGCAGAACAGTAAATTGGTTTTTGAACCGGACAATGTCGACAACGCGTCTCCTGCAACTGTTAGTCGTATGGGCATGGTGTTCTTATCTTCTTCGGTTTTGAAGTGGCAACCGATATTGGAGGCAAGTAATTGTATTAACTCAAAATATTTTTTTTCTGTTGTGTGAACATCATTAGAGGCCGTTATATATTTAGTAATTGATCTTGAGTTTTAATGTAAAATTACAGGGGTGGTTAAAAAAGAGAGGTGATAGAGAAGCTAATGTATTGCGTAATGCTTTCAACAAAGTATATGATGATGTACATACATATGTGCAACAGAAGCTACCTGCCAAAATGATGCTCTTGGAAGCTATATATATTCGGTATACAATCTTTGTTTAACACGTATTTATTTTTTAAGTTTTTCCTTTTTTTATGGTAAGTATTTCATTTACAGGCAATGTATTGACGTCCTGGTTGGATTACTGCTGATCGAGATCCCTGGTGGAAGTAAGTAAAACACTTCTGTTACAGTACACATACAAACAGTACTTCAAGCCGGCTCACCGTTTAAAACTGTATAAGGCGCAGGTGCGGCCTCACATGGAGTATTGTTGCC
>DWLS01007821.1:0-10398 GCA_018246255.1 Pachliopta kotzebuea | reverse complement strand
TGTTCGAAGCGAATGAGTATGGGTCGATTACGACCTGCCTGTGCTGTTCCAAGTCTGTAGGCAGTTTGCAGAGACTTAATGGAAATACCTGTAAGTCCAAGATGTTCATGCAGGACACCAACCACCACTTTGGCTACTTCTTCATGGCTACTCTCCGGAACACCGTAAAGTAGTAAATACTTCCGTCGATGCCTAGTTTCAATGACATCCATCGATTTGTATAAGTCTGTTATTTGTTGCCGCAATAGATTGAACATTTCTTGTACAGTACAATTTTTTGTTTTTTAAAAGACAACGTATTTCTGTCTGAAGTTTGAGTACGTTTTTAGACGAAAAGAGTTTCTGGCAAAGATGTGTTATCTTCAGTTACAAAATACAATAAGTTATTGAACAGAAATCTCAGAAATGATCAATGATTATATATTATATACTTAACATTGATGCAGGACTTTAATATTTGTCATATAAAAGTACAACTTCGTCTATATATTATATACATCAACAATACCGACTTATATTATAAGTCGTGATACCAAAAGAGTGATGGTAAAAGATAACCTTCTATGAAACAATGTTGTCTGGAAGAGAATGCCATATCGTATTATGTCCGCCTTTTGTCTGTTATTTTCTATTGTATTTTTTACTTGTCTATTTACTCAGCAAAAAGTTAAAATAAATAAATAACATTCCACGGAGGAAGCGGCGCGTGCGCAGTCCATTCATCTCAACCAAACACTTCACTAGAAACAATGCCATAAAATTTTCTACATCAACATTGGATATTTTAATAGTAACCTAAATTAACTGTTGCTTTTTTAATATCATCAATATCCTAAATTAAAGAAAACCAACACAACGTTATTAAATCTTAAGCCGTAAAGAAAAATTATTAATACTGCTACGTTTTCTGAGATAAAAAATTTTTACACAGTTTTTAATATACAACGGTTTTAACCACAAAACAGAGGAAATACAAACTTATTTCATACATTATCTGCATTATCACCCAGTTTAGCTTAAGTGATGCAACGATGTAAAGACGTATGCAGAAGATATAAAAATAGTAACAATTTGTAATTGATTGTACGTTTTATTCAACAAGTAAAAGAAAGCAACCTTAGTGTTTGCATTGGTGAGGGTCAAATTAAAATGAAGTTTCAATAAAGTAGTAGTTGATCAAACAAAAGATATTTTTATGACAATAAAAGTAAGCCAAATCACTTTGGATCTTTATATAATTTTGTTTTGATAGTACAGTGGTTAAATAGGACGCTAAGTCAGGTCGGATTAACTACAGTAGATCGCGTGCCCCATTTACCTTGTTCCACTACGCCGTTTGTCTACCTAGCTTATTACTGAGCCCATTTTTATTTAAAACTTTTAGCTGCGATTATTATTTTCAAATAACAAATAGTATATTTGTCTGCATAAAAATTGCTATTGTTTAAAAGCATAAAATTGAAGAAAGCAGGTTATTTATTCATTTGATGATATTTAAAATGAATACATGATCATACAATACAATTCAAAGTCAATATCCGGTGATCGTTTATTTATGGACACTTTTGTATGTCGTTATTCAAAATCAGGTTTTGACTTTAGCATGCGACATTGACAATGCCCATTTTCTAGCTCAAGGAAAATAACAACTGGATCCGGTATTTAGATTCAAATTAAATGTAACGAGCTATTTAATAGAACACCAAAATCCTTGTTCATCTGATTTATTATGTCAAAGCCGACCGATATATTGATATGTATGAATTACGAAATCAATTATAATTACATAACGTTCTAGGCGACTTTTTAAAGGTTAATATAATTTGAGTGTTAAGTAAAACCTCTGTTATACATGTCCGTATATTTTATTAAAAGGAAACGATCAGGACGTTAATTTCATGGTAAAATACACGCCTACATATTGGATGATATACACAGGACCATATATTGTGCTTCTAAAATACCTTTCAAAGCAAAAGAAAGATAATATCTACGAATAGAAGTAATAACATCGAAGCAAATTAGATTAAAACATTGTACAGTACGTACAGTAGCAAAAAGATTAACTCGTAAGAGTTCATTTTCTAAGGCGTTTCGTTAGTAACTCAAATCTTATATTATATTTCAAACAACAAATCATTTTAATTCTGATTTTGGAAAAAAAACATAAGTGCAATAATAACATAGCTATGTTGCAGAATAAAATCATCATAAGCGTAATATAATTTTACCACAGTACAAAATCATGTAAAAAATAGACAATTCATTATTTTATATTTAACTACTGATATCATTGATGTATTCAAATTATAAAAACAATACTTTAAGTATGCTCAGATTATGCACTTAAATTTTAATTTTATTCATATTTAATTCAGATTTATTCATAGCAGATTCCCTTCAGGTCTATACTAATAATGTTATAATTTTTACTTGATATTAGAGGAATTAAGATGACATATATCATTTTCTACTTGTAATGATATTTTTGCTTAATCCTTGGAATAAAAAACATACTATTCTGCTATCATGCGAACGTTAAATTTTGATATCGTGAGTTTCAAATTCCATTAGATTACCTTCCACGAGGTACAACAATAATATTACTTCGACCTGAAGAGGTGTGTGTGATGACGAATAACATAATTCAATATCTTATATGACCTTGAAGACAAGATGGAAAGTGTCAAGAAGGCGATAAAGATGGGTCTGAATGGTGAGTCAGACTAAATTTAGGTACGTTGTGATTCATTGAACAATAGTGGTATATGCACCAGCACAGTCAGCCAACCGTACTTTCAATACCGTTTCATTCCTTGGTTGAATTAAGTCATATATTATAACTGCCACTACAGCAAGCATCGATGATGTAGCCAATAACTCAAGACTGATTGAATCATAACTACAACTATAATGAATTTTAAAAACCCATTCATCAAAGGTCCTTTTTCGTATTTGAACAGAATTAAAAAAAGTTTAAAGGGAAACAGAAAAAAGTGTAATAAAAGACAATAGCATACCTTATTGTATAAAATCGCATTCTGTATTGACACCAAAATTTATGAAAATTTATTCAAGTCTGAATAAGTTACAAAAAGACAAACAGTTTGACTTTATAATTATCGGATTTCGTAATAGGTTGTTTTAGAAAGGGAAAATGTATATGAATAAGTGTGTATATTATATTTATTGCATTAAATGACATGGATGATTTCATATATATGCTCACTGTTAAAATGCATATGGTAATTTTTATCTGTCATTATTCTTCCTTTCACATTTCAATAAATTAAGAAACTACCATTTTAAAATATTAAAACAATATGAAGACAACAATAGGTAATAAATATACTTTGGAGACTCTTGAAAATAAGTGTTTTACCTCCAAGAAGTAAAAAATACGATGAGTTTTAACCTTTTGTATCATTGCAATGACCACACTTCACGGAATAAACTTTGTAACGTGTGTGTGGTCTTTTTTGATTTAAAAAATGTGTTATGTATTCAATAAGTAATATATAATAATGAAACTAATCCCTTATAAAAGTTAAATAAATGAAGTACGGACGACTATTTTATTTATTTATTAAAACCTTTAAAATTAGAGTCCAATTGGCGGAATCAATGTTCATGAGCATTTTCTGCCACTCAACCTAGGAGGTAAGGAGATGCTATAGAAAGTGAAATGATAAGAGTTGAAATTTAAACATAAACATTTATTTACAGTACCTATATATACATACTATTTATAAATAAATACATAAATCAATACACTAGCTCATTAATAAATAAGATTTACACGGTTAATACAAATCTTGAAGGTACATTCAAATAAGATTTTATTATCTCTATATATTAAAAAAAACTAAATTCTAACAAGAGAAAATAATTTTTAGTGTTATACAAATTACTGTACTATAAAAAATTAAGTGAATTTGTAATTCAAGTTGAAGTAACTTAACATATAACGGACGGAGGGTGAACGTGAGCGATGCATTCTATTAAAGCCGGTACCGCTAACTCTTGCCGCTTTTGTACACAGCACAAAAGCAACGGTCCGCCCGTGAGAGAATCGAAATGTTTCTCTTTTATCTATATCTATTGATACAGATAATAAAACGCGTTTAGCTGCTGCCATTCATCCAAAAGGTAAACTTTCACAAACCTGCAGCGATTATACTTCCGACGTCGTTAAACATCGCCGTTAGAGTTTTTGCTCACGATTTGTTGGCGCTATTCAAAACTGTGAAGTACTTAAGTATTCTTATTGTTTTTTTTTTACCAGTAAATCATGGAAAACTTTAATAACGATGTTTAATGATATCAACGAAGCTGAGCTGTCACCGAACATCTTCGCTATATTTATAAGACGTTCTTTTATTATACTATCCTAAAGTGGTTCGATCTCTACTAAACATGTGCTTCCTCTGAGAAAAACATTGCGATGAAACCGAGTTCCAAGAACCCTTTTCGTGGATATGTTGCTTCGACCAACCCGAACTTGGCCAGCTTGGTGTCTGTCCTTAGCTCTTCTCTGTTGAAATCGTAAAGGGATTATTTTTCTTAATAATTTAATGCTTAATAAAAAATAGTTTATCATAGTCATTAGACCGACAGACTTATGCTAAATATAAGTTCATTAAACTTTAACAGTCTGTCTACTGTGAATATACCTAAAATAGTTAATTTATATCACACTTCTCCAAAAAATAGTACAAAATTTATTTATTTATTCTCAATTGCAAAACTGAAGACTGGGCTACAAAGGTCGGTCTTTATGTTTAAGTGACAACGGTAATTTTGTATACTTAACTACTTTAAAAACAAGTCGTTTATCATTATACCTATTTTTATTCAAAACTAAAAGCACAGGAATATTTTCCACAATAACTGAAGCAATAAGTCTTACTGGGATTGTTTTAAAAATAATTGCTAGTAGACGTCTGAATGTTATGCATCTGTTTTAGCGTGGGCTTGAGTGTTCATTTTGTATTCTGCTGGTGACAGGCGCAGGTAGATTACGTACAACCCGTTGAAAGCGTACAAATTGATATCCTTCGATATAATTCGCAGCAGTGGTAACAGTTGTGAAGGCAAATTATAAACAAGCGTTATAAATCAACTTTCCTCGGAGATATTATGGTCTACAATTGTTAATTGAACAGACTTTTTTCTGTACGATGAAACAGAACCTGCGAGTTTATCTGGTGGTTAGTGATACTATTGTTCATAACAATGCAATGCTAGTCGCTTTTATATATGACATTTAACAAAACTATCTTATCAAGAGTCTGTCACATACTGAAACAATTTTTTGAAAATCATTGTACGATGTAATCTTAATTTAAATTTTAACCATGATAACTATAAAGCATTCTGGATATAGACATTGAGAAAGGCCAATATCCAGCAGTGGAATGAAAAAGGCTGATGATGATGACTATAAAGCTAAACGTTACAGTTATAAAATTTCAGAGATATATACAAATGTATTTAAACAAGTAAAAAGGTTTAATATTGTGCAGGCGTCGATTGTCCGAATACATTTGATATCGCTGGCTCTATGTAATATTTCGTTATCAACGTGGAACAAGTGGATTATTCGACCGTAGGCGAATAAAATTTATCGCTTGATAACGCTTAACTAACTGGGCATTTTTGTTTTGGATAGTACAGTACCAGGTTTACGTAAGCTGTCGCCACTGTCCAGTGAAACCGAACCGCCGACCGCGGATCCGGTTCACCGTTTCAAGCTTGACACCTTCCAGTCGAAAATTTTAAGTCCTTTACATCCAGTTAATTTCATCGAATGTTTTTATAAATAAATCCTGAACTGTAATATTCACATTTTTCTAACAGCTTTAATTAACGTTTTCAAAATCAATTGTTAAGGATAAGTTGTAGTTTTGGTGATAATAAAAATTAAAGTGCATTTAAGGTTTTTTATCAATTGATACTTGATTTCAATTTCTATAAACAAGTAAGAAAATAATGTTTATTACTATAGCTCTCCAAATACGTCGATTTTAGACGTCGCAAGAAAATCTACGTGTGTTACTTTGGTTTACAGGAAATGGCATGTGACTAAACAAAGTAGTACATAAATTAACTATTTTATCAACATTTATATTGAAAATTGTTGGACGGTTTTCTGGTGGTTCTCGGGGGGACTGGACTCTGAGGGAGACGGGCTTTTTAAAATCACACACTTCATAATTACGATGTATATATAAATATTAATCACTTTACTCCGTTACGTTTTTTAATATTCTATTTCATTTAACTTAACATGTTGTACTGTCCGTGTCTAGAAGAGAAGTCTCTTGATTTTAATCATTTAACAATCATGTCTTACATTTTAAGATCAAGATTTCACCATTTTAAATTTTGTCACTTTACATGTGACAAGTGTTGCTTGCCATTTCTTGTACATCCAAACTCCAACAAAAATTAACCGCATATTGGTATATTAAACTTAGCTATAATTCCTGTTCTTAATAATAAATGTAATATATTACATGAATAATGTCGTAAACCTTTACTCAGCTTTCTGTAGTAAAAATTGCAAAATACCCAAACACACTAATTACTAAAGTTTGGCCTTTAGTAAATTTTAATGATTTATTGTAAGGATTAAATGATTTTATGTAATTATTACGAAAAGATAATGTCATTTGAATTAACTGTAAAACAGATAACCTCAAATATGTTAAAAATAGAAAACGTGAAACACGTTTTTAGTGGCATTCATTAGCAATTAAAACTAATTGTAAGATTTCACCATTACATTAAGTTTATTAAAAAAATTTAAATTTTCAGCATAATTTTTTCATTCAGCGCCGAAATATTGAGAGTTTTTGGCGTCCGCGTGCGAACGATGGAACGATTATCGTGTATTGTACGCAAGGTGACCTCGACATTACCTGTCACAATGACCCTCGCACAGTTATCGCGAGTCGATTATGTAAGATAGCACTACGTTTTCTTTAATTGTCCTTTTATCTTCAATTTTGCATCCAAAAACAGGTCAAAGCGTTACGGTAAATATAGCTTTGGCAGCAATGTTAAGGCAAGTTTTGATAACAGTGGTATTGACTCTCTCCTTATAAAAGACCCTGAATTTCAGTATAAAAAAATTAAAGCAAAGTTAATTTTGGTACTATAAAATATATGTATAAAGTATACATATATATTTAAATGCATTAATTTGATATCTAGTATGTTTTGTTTCTTTAAATAAAAAAGTTTTTTGAATCCGTCTTGCTAATATTGACACATCCACATTGTTCCCGATGAACGTCTATCTTCAGCATCAGTCACTTAATACGATGTGAAATTTAGGTCAAATGATAGGTTACCTTAAATAAAAAAATATCTGCTTCTTAATGTTTATATACTCCTCCATATAGGACTTCGGGAAAATATTTTGCAGAAAACTCTGAATTCAAAATACTTATACCAAACCTTATCCAATTTCAATTGTATAATTTTTTGTATTATACTGATAAAGCGTTTAAACATATATATATATATTAAGCAACAATGTTACACTTTTATTATTAATGAACTAATAAAACTATGCAGTTTTTTATTAAAATAATACAGATAACGAAAAACTTGATTAACTTAAAGTACGAAATCAGTAAATGTTTGTTTTACACGTCGTTATTTATCTGCATATATTAAACTATATTGTTTATCTTTAGGTTTTAAACTGAACAATAAGTGATAAAAAAATATTGTTTTTGTAATTAAACCAAACAATCCGCCGAAATTATTACGAAATAGGATTCTGAATTATTTTGCATTTCTACAACACATATCTGGATTCACTTTGAATTTTCCATAGTCAACTTTATATAAAGCTAGAGTTTGTTGATTGAATTTTATTAGGAATTTATAAAGTTTCCGTGTAGGTTGTAGCTAGATCCTGTTTCATAGTGTTTTAAAGAAATAAAAATATATTCTTGAGAAGGCTATGAAACATATTTTTTATAGTTTTACCGGTGGTATGTTTCTATTGCCAAAGACAATCTAAGTATTTTCCACCGCAGCTCATATTGCAGCCGAAAAATAGTACTGTGCAAACATTACTGCGTTCCGATTTGAAGGTGCTGAAAGTTAGTGAAATTACTGGGGTAAAGAGAATTAACACCTTATATGTTAAGGCGACGAGTGTAATTCGGTGCAGTGTAATCTTAACCAGCACCACATTATAGGCAATCGTATCACATACCATCAGGTGAAGGTCTTACTCATCTTGTCGCAGAACATAAAAAATAACGATGCAGCGTTTTCATATTAGGATGTTGATGAAAAAAAATCAGGTTTTATTTAAACGTAGATTTCTAATAAAACTATGAAATTGATGATCATTGTGATAAAGGCAGTGATACTATTATATATGTTTACATTTGGTACGAACCAATTCAATATTTTTCTAAAACCTTACACTTGATCTCAACGCTACAACGTAATAAAAATTATAATTTCAAATCACTACATTGTACTTTTGATACATATTTTTTTTAATAATGTTATTATAATAAAATTAATATTATAATGTTATAAACATTAACGAATAATAGTAATTTGTTATTACGATAAAGCTGTGTCGTCGCATGAGGAAAACGGATCTTTTCCTGTAACGAAGCTGTCTTTTTGTTATATCACCGTCGCCAGTGGATGCAAACTTTAAATCTTCGTACAGTTGATGTTAGGAATATTAAAAAAAAAAACTTAGTTAACAACTGGTATTTATACTTTAATTGATAGCTTAAGTTGTAAATATAGTAACTCTGCTATATGTTGGGAACCTGTGTTATAACTCTTCTAAGTAGTACTTCAGTACACAAACTTATTTATTGCTTTATCAACTGTCTAGATATTACTTGATTGTCTTATTGCATCAATACATATATACCTTTTTTTATTAGTCGAAACGACGACACGATTGTAACGTTCACCTGATGGTAAGTGAAACGCTTACCAACAACGTACAGCTGGTTAAGATGGCATATTCAACACGAGATTGTTGTGCTCTTAGCCTTGAGGCATAAGTTGTAAAGTCTCGATTCGTTAGCCTAATAATTTCACTAGTTTACAGCACTCTTCAAATCGTAACACAGTAATGTTTGTCGGCTGCAACAGGAACTGCGGTTCTATCACCAGTAAACTCAACGAGAAAGCTATTGTAGATTATGAACTAGTAATCTATAATATGATGCAGAAAGGCTTATGTAAAGCAATGGACATCTATCAGCTGAGTTAGAATTAGTTATTCATCATTCAAACATTAAGTTTATTTCTTATCTTAACAGGATTTTCGCAATGGATCTTCTCTACATAATACATCGATATAACACCTGCATAGACACCGGTATAAATAATAAATTATTGAAATTAAGTAGAAACCTGAGCCTCGCTTTCGGCTTTGACTTTTGCTTGACCTCCTCGGGGAGTAATTATTACTAAAACGGCGAACTCGCTAACAAATTAGCGGCGGAACTAACCGATTGATCGGCTTCAATCGCGATAATTGCATGTTTTTTTTTTAACAATATTAATAAAAACATTTACATGTATTAACGAAGTTCACTCTAATATTTATTTTAATGTTAAAACACGACTAGAGTTCAAAACCAAATTTAACGTAGTATTTGCTACGACTTCTTTTTATTAGTATGTGGAGAAAACTTCAACTAGATACTATTCTTGGACTGGACTTTATTAAGTAGTCCCACAATACAACCATGGTTAGAGACCAATACCAATTTTCGTCTTCCTCAAAGACCCAAAGGTTGCTATAATCGCTATAACCTTGTTTGATTACAGAGAGATCCCAAAACTTAATAATCAGTTACATACATGAATTTCAGTTGCTGCTATGGTAACCGCAGGAAAAATTCGGTAAAAAAACGTGCAGAAGTGCATTAAAGCGCTCTAATCAGAGTCGGTACGTAACAGAACATTCGTGTCTAATCATAAAACATAGTTTTACTGGGGTTTACGTAAGGCCGGTTATCGACGAATCGGAATTAGTCGGCGCACCACGTGCCGCTTATCGACGCAGCCGTGGGATCGTTTCGATACGTTACCGTATAAAAATCTATAATAATTTACAATTTTCAAACGTACTATATACCAATTCTAACAAAAATCATTTAAAACTAAACAATTCTCTGAGAAAACGTCACGATTTTCTAATTGGCAAAAAGTTCCCCTGTTGTTAACTATTAACACCCTGGCTCTAACAAAGATCCCCGCGCCACCGCGACTCGTTTTTCGTACTCCAAGTAGGGAATTAGGTTAAGGTACAGTATATATATATAAGTATCTATTTTATCATCTCCCCCTTTTTCTTCCCACCTCTTCCTCCTTCTCCAAATCCTCTTCCCT
>DWLS01007820.1:0-10399 GCA_018246255.1 Pachliopta kotzebuea | reverse complement strand
GGGTCGGAGCGCGCGCGCCGACGCCGCGGAGGAGGGCGCGAGCACGCTGCGCGCCGCCGGCCTGCAGCCGCTGGTCCTCGCGCAGAGCGACTCCTGGTACCGCGAGGTGATCGACCTGCGCAAGCGCGCCGGCGAGTACAAGGTCTGCGGACACCAACATCACTTAAACTATACCCGAAACAAACGAACCCCGGCTATAACACAGCCACACACCCAACCAACCAACCAACCCGTTCTAAATGAACATTACTTGTATATTTATAAATTTCAAATCAATACATTCTATTGTTAAGAAAACTTAAGTTAAAGTTAAATTTGAAAGCATCACTGATCACTGCACACCGATAGCTGCCTACGAGCCGATTGTGTCATCTGTCAGATCTCAACTCCCTGTCTGGTCGCACGGCTGACAGATGGCACGACCGATCACGCTTCGATCATAATCAAAATTATCATTGATTCGACAGTATCGCGGCTGGGGAACCGAACTGGCTCCTGAACACATCACTCAGCTTTACAATAAGCAAATCGAGCTCTGGTACCAAGTGTCCCGACGGTCCTCGCTGTCTGCCCTATCACTCGCTTCCACCAATCACAAGTAAGTGATGCACCCGGGGATTACTTAAGGCGAACCTTATATCCGGCACGAAGGACCGACTTTCATGAAGGTTTAATCTCATGTATTTTGGATGGTCTTTCGCCATGGAATAATTCGCTTTACACTATCATGATAATAGTTACCATTGAGAGTGACGCTAGAGGAGTGGCTTCAGTTGCAAGTAAGCCCTAGGTTTTAGATTAGCGCTCATCAGGCTTAGTTTGGATATAACAACACCACGCGGCCATTGCTGGTGCAACCCACGCGGGCTGTGTGCTTGCTGTAACTAGCATGTGTTAAGTGTCAACTGGTGGTAACTTTACCGTCGGAGACCGTCTAGGTAGGTGCCACCGCAGCTTCTATTTCTACCGCCAAACGGTACTGTGCGAATATTACTGTGTATATTGAAGGATGCTGTTAGCCAGAGGAATTACTGGGGTAACGAGAGTTAACACCTTAGCGTATCACTTACCATCAGGTGAAAACCTTGCTCGTCTCTTTGAAAAAGAAAATTAAAACAATATCCTTACACAAACATCTTTTTTGTATTCAAGACAAGACATCCTCGTGTTCCACACAACCTTCAGTGTATCATATAAAAACTCTGAGGAAGCAAACTTTCCAAAGAATGAACAGGAGCCTACCCTGGAATCATTATCAGCTGCTGTCCAAAGTAAACCACGGGAGACATAACATTAATGATGTTCATTTCTTACAGAATAATACCGCGCGATGAAAAAGACGGAAAGGAGTCGAGGAACCTCTCCCCGAAGAAGTTCAGATCGTTCCGCTCCGCCCCACACCAGTCGATACACGCGAAGCTGCAGGAGACCAAGGCGTTGGAGCGGTCCCCCCACAAGACCTCGCCACAGAAGCAGAGGAAGAAGCTGCAGGGGCATAGCTTCGATGAAGGTGCTACTCAAGACGGTAAGTGGTCCGATTGAAGACGTGTTAAACCAAGAATGGTGAGAGGTGATGGTGATGATTTGTTTTGTGTGATCAGGGGCGAAGACGGAGATGTCGTTCAGGTCGCCGCGGCGGCGGCCCCGCTCGGCGGACCCGGCGCCGGTTGCGCGCGCTCAGCACCACGAGCCTCGCCCCCATAAACCACTAGGTACCGCAATCCCACCACCAGCTCCAGCTTACAATGCTCAAGTATCATCAAATGTCAAAATACTTGACCTTAAGACTGCAATAAAAAGGACAGCATCTTCTTAATATGATGACCATGGTCTACAGATCAATCTTTTGATTTATCTTTAGACCTTTACTTAAAGTTATTTAACTTAAATATCATTTAAAATCATCATCATGACCATACGCAATCAAATAAAAAAACTAAATATATATTCTAAATGTTCTGCATGTGGTCCTCTCGGCTCCTTAGGGTCTACTTCAGTCTAAATGTATTTAGTTATAAATGTTAGTAAAACCTATTTTTTGTTTTAAATTTCAATACTAAATTTTATGGTTTAAATTAATAATAATCATTATGCCTGTTACTAGTAATCTCTAGTCTGTGTTATGTTAGTGTTACCATACTTCATTAATTCCAACTGTTTGATGTTTTAAATATAAACAGGTTGTTAACTCTGCTTAGAATGTTGTGATTTTAATTTTTAGAGTGGCAACATTTCTTCTGTAGGTTTGCCGTTGGGTAGTAATAGGGTTAGGTCGTCATCGAGGGGCGGAAGGTCGCCCTCGGCGCCGAGCAAAACTGGTACTGGGATAAATGGGGCGAATGGGGCTAGTGAGGCGGAGGTCGGGGGCCGGCGCTGCCGCAGCATTTCCAAAGTGGGCATTAAATTGGGTGCGTACGAGACCGACA
This sequence comes from Pachliopta kotzebuea, assembly GCA_018246255.1. Taxonomy (NCBI): domain Eukaryota; kingdom Metazoa; phylum Arthropoda; class Insecta; order Lepidoptera; family Papilionidae; genus Pachliopta; species Pachliopta kotzebuea. The sequence goes on along the minus strand of DWLS01007820.1, from coordinate 7,973 downwards.
GGTGACAGTTGCGTCGGCGCCCTGTGTACGCGCATCGACATCAGCCGATGGCAACACCGGCCAAAAGGCCAGCTTCATTGATTATCTGTCTGTGACGCTTTTGTGATTCGTTATACACAGTCAACCCTCCCATAACACGGTGCTCTGAGAACGCGGTTCCCGTAGAATACGGTACTTGAAGAACGGGATTCCCATATAACTTAATCAGCCGATAGGCGTCCACTGCTGGACATAGGCCTCTCCCAATAGTAAGGGTTTGGGCCATCTCCCATCACGTCGGCCCAATGCAGGTTGGTGGGGAGCCAGAGCCTCGTTTGATTGAAAGCTGCACCCCGTGCAGGTAAATTTAGTTTGGTGTGAGTTATACGGGACCCTTTACACCCCACTTTCATATAACTCGGAGCTGACATTAGATCAGCCTCCTAATATTTCTCTTAATTTCCGTTCAGCAGCATCTTATCTTCCGTACATCATGAGTAAGTAAATAAGTTAATACCTTCATGCTCGTCTCTTGGCTGTCTCCAGCATCGGTTCCAGTGGTCTCAGAGCTCTCTAACAAAGTGTTTGTTTATCGGCCAAAACTTTCTATAATTTTTAAATTTTACTTTGTCTTTTGTGTTTTCTGATCTCCATATAACGCGGTGTGCACTCATCGTGTTATACGAGGGTTGACTGTATACATATAAACAATTTCCTTCGATATATCACCGCAGGGCTTCTGAAAGCTTTATGTGTTATATTAAAGTTGTTTGATTGGTTTATTTTCTGTCAGTGCGTCTACGCAACGTAATGTCACTCGAAATTGCGCATTGGCACCGAAATTGGGAATGGCTTGGTCACTTCACGAGAGTGGTTGCGCGTCTTGTCCCTGTGGTACACCACTAATGTTTGCACCGAACACTGGAGAAGGGGATGGTGGAATTTCGCAAATACCAATTTAATAAATATAAATGAATTCTTCAATTACTTAATAACAAAGTGAAAAATAATTGAAAATAAATAATACTTAGTTTATTGGTTGAGGGTGAATTTGGTTGAGTGGGTAGATCACAAATTGACTGTATTAGGCATTTTTCTCTGCATCATCAACTGATAGACGTCCACTGCTGGACATAGCCCCCTCCTGCAATAGTGGGGGAATTTGGGCCATCTTCCACCATACTTACCCAATGCGGGTTGTCGGAAACCAGGGCTTCGTTTATTGATTTGCGGAGCGTCTTACGAGCAGGTGAGGTTGGCTTGGGTCCCGTGATTTGTTGTTTGGGACCCCTCACACCCGTTATTTTGCATGCATCCTCTTTTATTCTTAGCGCCTTTATTTAATTGTTTTTTTAACAATTAAAGGCTCTAAGGACAAACGTACGCCTTTGTCTGTATTAGTAGATACTTCTAGTGGTTACACTATCGATGTTGTCTGTTGTAGGTGTTATATAGATTTAATAATTAGCACTTCCTGTTAATCCTCTTCTACCCTCAATTTTTTTATTAATCTGTGTAAATTGTATACAGATTGTTATAGATTTTCCAAACTTCTAATGAGTATCATCTCTATCTATTTATCTCTATCTGAATGTGAGCAAACGATGAATCCGTTTCTAGACGACGAGATACCAGCTCACCGCAGCGCGTCCGTGGCGAAGGACCACTTCTTCGACGACTCGCCGGTGGTGAAGTCGCCGCCGGAGCCGACCCGGGTGAAGTCGCCGGAGCAGATGAACATGCGCTCCCCGGACCCGGTCAACTGGACAGTGCCGCTGGACACCGGCAAGACGTTCACCGTCACGCAGAACGTGAAAAGCGGTGAGTCCAACCTCCTCGCCAGGCTGGCGGCGAACATATTTAGGCTAAGTTAGTCAAATTACACGTCAGAATCAGTTGTGCGGACGCGCCGGTGACTTGTTACCGCAGTAACATACACCGCATCATCCGGCTCACGGATACAATGTAATATAATTAGTATCAACTCAAGTGTATCTTCATCATTGAACGCTGCGGTGATGGTGATTCATCATGTAATAATAAAGCACTAAACAGCTCTGATGAAGATGCAAATATTCATACGACTAACAGCATCAAATTAAATATACATAGCTTTTTAGAACAACTAGGCCAACAAATGCCAAATTTTAGTATACTACTTAACATAGTCTATGATCAAGATACTCTTACCACATTAATTGTTTAAGAAGTGTATAGTTCGCGCGGCGATCTAGTGTTGCCTCAGTATCCATAGTTGATAAATAATAATACGTAATATATATATGAGTGAACTCTTGGTACCGATGATCTCCAAACTCAAAGCCATCACACTGCCGCGTCATACGAGCGAGCCGACCCACAGACCTCATACAGCCATGTAACGACGCGTGTATAGCAACCCCACACCCACCCACCCCCTCACACTAGTTGGAAAGGTAGAAGGCTTGCAACACTGACACTGAAAACGAAACACAATGAAATCATGCGCATCACAAACAAAGCAGACTCGGAACACAGTTTTTTTTTACAACGGGCAACACTCATTAAAATAATTCATCATCTGTTTTGTTTTCGCATTGTTGTTTGCGTTCTTATACGTTTTATTAAAAAAAAAAGAAATTTAAAAAAATTATCATTTTTAATTTTTTTTTAACATCACAGCCGTGTTGGGTCTCAATTTTCTACCGATCGTCTATATCCTATTCCTACCGACAAATAGTAATGTGCGAACATTACTGTGTTGTAAGGGTGTTGTATGCTTGTAAAATTACTGGGGTAACGAGACTTAACAACTTATATCTCAAGGTATATAAACATATAGGCAAGCGTGTCACTTACCATTAGGTGAACATATTATTCGACTTGTCTGGTCAAATAAAAATAAAGCTCGGAAGAGGTGTAAGGACACTCACTGTGCTTGAGCTTCGTTTGAAATCTTCAATTATCTCATTTTGGGAGAACTGTCCCAGCAGTGGGATTGAGACGGCTGTTAATTTATATATTAAAGTTTAATTTGTTATTAATTTGAGTTCATACCTGTCATAGTAGCGCCTTAGAGCGGCGCGTTCGTGCGGGAGGGGTGCAGTTACATTATTAGCTACATCCGTCTCGCTCGCACGCAGTCTTGCCACGGTCCGCAGCGGGGGTAGTGCGGGTGTAGAGCGGGGGTAGAGGGTAGCGTGTGTTGCCTCACTTCATCCAACCATACAAATCACTCGCCATATTTCAGATGAGAGCGTTAAGCGCCCTAGCTCTGAGTTTAAGGGTGGCTCCGTGGCCGAAGAGGGTCCGTCCGCGAAGCCGGCAGGTACGACGAACAACGCCACCGCCTAGAGCATCCTACATAACACGTTTTAATGAGTGTCACAGTCCGCGGTGGGGCTGTGCACCCTGGCCCCTGGCCCCACACCGCCCGCAGCCCGCCGGCAGGGTGCACAGCCGCACCGCCGGCACCGGCTCCGTACATGATGTGTGTGTTTTTATATAATTATTATAACTATTGATATATAGTTCATGATTAAATTGTGTTAATCCAATAATTGAGATGCTTTTTTATTTTGACCGTACTCCGCCGAGACGCCGACCACGTATGTATTTCACTTGTCTGTGTCTGTCTCTCTCTCTGTGTGTGCGTGCGCGTGTGCGTGTGTGTGTGTGTATATGTATATATATATCTGTTTCGATGTTTTCGCGCACCCTCACTATGCGGCACTTGGTTAAATCCCGTTGTTAGCCCCAGACCCCTCCCATGTCATCTCTCTTTCACTGCTGCATGATGCCTGTCCTATCGATTTCCATCGAGGAGTTGCCACCTCCCTTTAATGAGCCGGTGACAGCTCCTCCGAATCATTTCCGTGCTGTCCAGTCAGGCCGGCTTGTAAGCTAACTTCCCTGCGGCTAGCGATAGTATATATCAGGTCCCATATATTTTCAATCCATTAATATTTTCAACAACCGCATGAGTTCATGAAGATATGACCGCATAGCAACAACATGGTTATAATATATATTAATAATAAATCTTGCTTTTAAGTATAGAACTAGGTTTTATATTTAAGCATGTATAGGAACTTTCAATAATTCAATATTACTTAATTATGCAAAACTTAATTTTCAAATGATATTAAATAGATCCTTTTATCACTTAGAAAGTAGCTGCATATTCTAAAAGATGACACTTAAATAACTTAACGATATCCTTTAGTAAATTTTAATATCTGATATAGACTAAAAATAGAAAAAAAAAGTTAGTAAAGTATTTTTTATTGGAGAAGTAAGTACAGTAAAATGTTAAAGAGATTCTAAAGATAAGAGGAAATAGAAAGTCGTATGTGTTCGTGTGTAAGTTGTAAGCTTTTGCTTTATTAAGTTACCATTTGTTTTAATTATGAGTAAATTAAAAAAAAAACTATTTTTATAATATATTAACGAATACATGCGATACTAAAATCGAATAATCGATTAAAAATTATTGCATAATCTGTGCGCTTATGGTTGTGTTCACTCGTTAAATTAAAAAAAAAAATAGCAAACGTATAAATATTTGTTAATGTAAAGTACGAGCATAATGACAATAAATGAATTGAAAGCGTCCGAATAAGCTTTATCACCACTGTTGCAGAGATCGCCCCAATACACCACCAGCAAATGTCACCCATACGGTCGCTGAAAAAGAGCGAGTCGCCGACGAGCCTCAGCAAGCGCACCGACAAAACGCCCACCACGCCCATCAGCCTCACGCCCATAGACGAGACCAGGGCCCTGGACATGAACAAAGTGAACGGCGTCAACGGAATCGACAGCAGCCAGTTGACACCGGAGACGCCGGTGCAGGAAACTTTAAAGGAGAAGGAGGTGATCAAGAAGTCGACGGAGGCGACTCAGAAAGCGCCGGGCGTGGTGGACACCACCGTCGTCAACGAGGCCCCGACCGCCGGCGGGCTGACGGCCGCGGAGGTCCTCGACCGGGCCCGCAACAGGTTCGACAAGTTCTGGGGCAAGAAAGAGGAGGACACGGTCTAGTCTCGCGCCGGCACATTTAATTTCGACGAGTTGTGACAGTCGTCATGTTCCCGCTTCCAACACAAAATACAGAATAAAAATTAAAAAAAAAAAAACAACAACAACAATCAAAATCGATTACATTACAAACGCGTTCCGATTCACACAAACGATATTTATTTAACGAATCGTTTTTTTTTTAAATGTCACAAATTCCGTATGATTTGTAGAGAAATTGCGCGCCATTAAATCGGTAAGCTTGCTTTTAAATGATTTATCAATATAAATGATTTAATTAAAAAAAAATACCAATCCTATGACCAGGGGTGTGGTGGCTTGACGGATACGACGTTAACAGTTTGTTTTGTGATTTATTAAATATTTACCATCACATGTTATTTTTGTGTTAAACATTAAAATAGGTTAAAAATAAAATGTTTACTGTTAAATTTTGGCGAGCGGTTAATTTTTAAGAATGTAAAACTTTCGATTAGTATTCTTTTATAGTCTAACCGTAACTACTATAATTTTCTCTTATTACAATATAAAAATTTAATGTATGTTGCGTATATCTAGAAAAATTACGAATATCCTAATATACCATTTAAATATCTAAATTAATAATTTCAATACTTAATTGTATTTTAAAAAAAAACTGTGCATTTCAAATGTTTTTAACAAAGCTTTTGTAATACATTCGCTTCTAATAAACTAAATGCGGACAGATAACTAAACTTCCGATGCAAACGACACGTTGACGGTTAAATAGATAAAAAAAGGAGAGTTCGTATACAATTAACTACAACAAGGCATTGTATACTTAGATGACATAATGAGCCGTCCAGAATAGTATTTTTTGCAGACCCGATATTTACAATGACTCGCTCCTACTCCGCGAATTAAAAAAAAAGTAAGGTTATATACGTAGAGCTTCGATAATTTTTAATCTGTAGACCGCGGACATAAACGCGGGCGCATTGATCTGTGCATTATTTTTGGCGCGAAGTTTACACAACTTAGATTTGTACTCTAAATTTATACATTAACGTATGTTAGCTTGTTATCGGCGTGAGTGAATATGTCGGTAAGGCGGGGCGCGTGCCGCTTGTGCCTGACGGAGAGCGAGTTCAGCGTGCCGCTGTTCGGTAGTTTCTCGCGGAGAACCAACATGCCGGATAAGATTCTCGTCTGTCTCAAAATCGTCGTCGAGGAATCCGATTCCCCTAACACGGTGTGTTACAAGTGTGCCAATAAAATCGAAACTTACTACGAGTTCGTGATGTCCGTTAAGAAATCACAGACGAAACTTGGCAAAAGCGATCATTACGACGGCCGGCGCGAGCCGAGCCGCGAGGAGCGGTCGCCGGCTCCGGTGAACAGGCGACAGGTGACCTCCTACGTCCGCGAGCAGATGTTCGACGGGGACTATACTTTCGCGTTCCTCGACATCTCCAATGTAGAGGAGAAGGAGAGTAAGGCTTCGAGTCCATTTTTCTCTTATTTCTCTCCGGCGGATGTTAAGAAGCAGCCGGAGGAGCCCGCCGTGTGGAAAACTCCGCAGTCGCGCTGCGACGCGCGCAGTGCGAAGGTGAAGCGCGAGGGCGCGCGCCGGAAGCCGTGCAGCGGCCGCCGGCTCTCCGGCGACCTGTTCGCGTCGCAGTCGCAGGAGGGCGCGGCGGAGCCCCCCGGCACCTTCGACTGGAAGCTCGCCCCCGACAATCTATTAAAAATTGTAAAGGAGAAATGTTTCGGCCGCTCCGACTTCTAGCTTTCGTACGACTTAATTTATTGCGCTTTACTTAAGTAATTTAAGTGTTACGTTTCACCACAAGCAGTTTATTCAATGTTGTTCCTAAAATAATAATTATTTAATGTAACTCTATTGATTGTATGGTGGTTCCGTAGAAACAGGGTAAAGTTTGCGATTGATTTTATAATACGTTCGACGGATTGTATCGTATTTACAAATCTGTATGTTTCGTTCGGATGCCCTAGTTTGATTCCTGTGTAACGTGTGTACCGCTTACTGGTAACAGTGCGTAGGTATAAGTAATGTTACTGTATCCTGTAGCTACCGAAGTGTTTGTAAGAGTACCGTAGGTACCCTGGTGTACTTTGACTATCATTTGATGTTGAGAAAGCTCCGCGGGGCGCCGCGAGAATCAATTTTGTATAACGTTAGATGGAAACTATATAAATGTAGTCACCGTGCGGTGAAATAACTGCGGATGGATTTACTTGTAATATCTGAAACGTTTTCTTTTAACCGTATTACTAAAACCACGCCTTTAACATTTTTAAACAAGTACAGTTTCAAATGTCTATATAATTGATAAAAAAATGTTTTGTTTCATTGATACGTTTGTGTTGTTTTATTCCGTTCTCTATTGTTTTACCGCGCACAAAGACATTTTTATCGTTTCTCATGTACTCTCGTAATTAGCAATAGTCCCGGGATCGTATCTAACGTTAGCTTTGCTACGGAATTCGTAGTAGCGTGTTTTTAATTTCATTTGTTACATCAAAATGGACACATCAATAAAATTTACAAAAAAAAAAGCTGAGTATTTTTATTTCAAATCAATTACAACCACAAAAACATTGTGTAAGAGGATCCACAACTTACGGGACCCAAAACAATCTCACCTGATAGTGCTCCCTACTGATTAACAAAGGAGGCTCTGGCTCCTCATCAACCTGCTTTCTTCATTATTGGGAGAGATCTATACCCAGCAGTGCATGTCTTTCGTCTGATGGTGGTGATTATTTCTTTTGTATTTTAGTTCATATCTAACACATAAAAAAAAATTATACTTTTTATAATTTAACCAGAGTTACATTATCATAAGAGAAAGACAGAATGAACAAAGGAAACAGTTACTGATAGAATGAAATAAAAATCAGTTATATTTATAAAACAGATCCATTAATCACATATAGTTTATAAACTATCCATAAGGAGCCATTGTATAACCTTAGTATATAAGAAGCTT
>DWLS01007819.1:0-10400 GCA_018246255.1 Pachliopta kotzebuea | reverse complement strand
CAAACCGGGAGGGTGCACACGAACAGTGAAAAGAAATTATAAAATAAATAAATAATAACAATAGAAATAATAATAAATTAATAGAAATAATTAATAATTTGTTATATTCTAAATATATTGTAGTCTTGATAGTGACTAATTGCATGTAGAGTGTGACGACTAACCTTCAACTCCTTCATCTCCGCGAGCAGGGTACGGAGGATCCGGCGCGCAAGGAACTGCGACGCGTGGCGAACCTCCACTGCTTCACTGTTCACGCGGTTGTTGGCTGCAGCAATCGCCATACACTCTACAGCCTCCCCCCATTCCACTGGCGAACGCAGAGACAATAAAAATTCAAAACTACTCACATAAATTTCTAAATAAACTCTTTACCAAGTCAGTATTAAAAAGAAAAAGAGTAGATGAAAACTACCAATCAATGCTTGTTAGTCTGCGGTGGTAGCGATATGTCAGCTTCTAAATCATTACCAGCATCTCAAGAGACATTGATAATGAACGAAGAAGTTATGAAATAAACATAGCACTTACAGAAAATCTAAAACACAAATACAAATGTCTAAATCATAAACAATGCATAAATAATAAACTAATTGAAGTTTTAGGAAAATATGATACGTACACAAATTTCTAAAATGTATTTAATTAATATTGAAAATTGAATTATGAAATCCTGATATAACTATTAACCCACAGGCGTAGGAAAGAGGAAAGAGAGATTTTAGTCCCTTTTAATAATTCGTGTTGAAATCCAAATAAGAAAGTATTCTTGTATATCAGAGTCACTAACAAAGAAATACGATGGGCTTCAAACTAATAAATACAATTTTTGTATGTTCGTTTACTTTATTAAAAGTAATAAGCTGTACGAACTGGATTGTCTCAAACGAGGTAGTGTAACCGTTCCCAATGTGATATCCATGCCGTTACTAACTTTCTGGGCGACTGATCGGGACAGTAGCTTGGCTGCAGTGTTAACCATCTGGCATGAAAACATTAATAAAATTATTTAATTCTTTTAAGACAAATTGGATACAAATCAAATTTACCTCCAGTAATTTCTTTCTTTCCGGCAAATAACTTCCTAAAGCAACAGGATCCGGTAGATCTTCTAAGCGCTCAATGAATGTCACCTCCGCTAATTTCGTCTTTGACGGCTGGAATTGCAATAATTATCTTAATATTGAATATTTATATATATACAAATCCGTTATTTAAACTCCTATTTGTAGTAGCTATTTTTTATGAACAATTAAAAAAATTACCACAGGCGTCGGAGGTCGGTCTTTAATGCTCTTCATTTCCACTTCAGCGTCGAATTCAGGTGCAATCTCCTTAATATCACCTATGCCTACAGAGTGGTGATGGGTCGTGAAATGAAGCACCATCTCTGATGCGACCTGTACCATCCAACGAGATTTCTTCTTACCCCTAAATTTAATTTAAATAAATTTTAATAAACGCTAGTAGATAATAATATATAAGAATCATCATCATTGTTAGCTGGGTAACGCCCATTGCTGAGCATAGGCCATCCTCAAGGTTGAATGAGTAAATTGAGACATAAAATCAAAAAATTAAAAGAATATAAATCTTTCTCTTTTTTATGCGATAAACTTTTAGTTTACTTTACTTTACGACATCCGCGGGATACTATACTAGTAGAAACAAATATTTTTTAACAGTCAAAATGTGACACGAGTAGCAGACTTTGTTACTATAATCTCATTATCGTTGTAATATCACATGTTTTATTGTTATGAAACATAACTTCAAAACAAGACAGGTCCTGCGGTAGTTCTTAACAAGACAGCCTTGGCGAAAAAGACGAGCTATCTAGACTGGGTTTTGGAGCATACTTAAAAGTTATTCACGAACCGTTTTTTCTCACTTGGACGGAAGTTTTCGAAAAATACTTGAGCCGCTCGGGAGTATACCGAATTTTCGACGTTACGAAGCATCACATGCACGCGTTGTCGGGCGAACTCCATCACGACTGATTCTAATACCTGTAATAGATAATTTACAAGTAAATTAAAAGAACATACAATTTTTTTAAATATTAATAGTTACTTAATCATTTCCACTAGCAGAAAACACGTTCTTATTAGAAGAGTGATGTACTGAAATTTAACATTATGTTGGTTTTAGGAGGAGGAAACATCTCATGTTTACTGCAGAAAGCAAAGATTCCAGAATAAGTAAGAATCTTATTTTATTCGTTCTATTCATCTAATCTATTAACTTTTTATTGTAAATCATACCTCTTCCAGCAATTTCAAAGGCGCCGACGGTAAAACAGTTAAAGCGTCCATGTTGATTCGGGCTTGACCCAGGGTCATCAGAGGATCGCCTTGTGTGGACACTGCGCTAGTCATCGCATCTCGAGCAAGCTCATGCGCCAGTTCAATACTCATTCCTTTTGCTCCGCGCTTTGACTGTAATTATTAACAAAAAAATCTTTGTAGGAGAGAAACTAAATTTTAACATGTAACAATGAGGTGCTGTTTATATGTCTATAAAATACAGTATGCCAGTTACTAAAAATCATTACTAAATTTATTAATTGTTATTTATTCCCATCTAAAGTTTGTATGAAAGGGGTAGATTTTAATGATAAGACCTCATATTCTACATTTATTAGTAATTAATGCATATTTTTTTTTTGTTAATTTTAACATTATTTGCTGTGCAATAAAGTATTTTCTATTCTTTTCTTATAACACGGGGACGTCAATTTTCGTTACTTAAGTAATTTCATTAGTTACTGGTGACACTGCCCTGTAGTCTCGTGCTATTAAGAATAGGACTAATGTAACACCCAGTTATCGTAAAAGGTGACTAAAAGGGCCTTCGAGGTCGCAGGCTTTGAAGATGTAGCTCTCTTTACCCACTAATAGAGACCGAGCAGACAAGGAATATAAAGTTACTGGCTATAGACGGGAAATCATTTTGTAGCTACCTAGACGGAATGTTTTACATTAAAACTGTTTAGGCGGTACCTTTTCAAACTCCACACCCATTTTTCTGACGAGCTGTGTCGCCTTTGCAGACCCTCCGTGTAATAATTTCCAGTTTGCAAGTCTTATGCGTTGCAATTCAAGATCCGTGTTATATGCATACACATCCGCTTTCCTAGAATTTTATAATTGATAGAACTATAACTTTAAGACACAACATAAACATACTCGTACATACTTTAAGACTTGATGAAAAGTTACACGCCAAATAGTTAAAAAAACATTAAAAGTCAATTGAAAATAACTATAAGCAGAAAAGAATAGGCTATATACATATTGTTTGAATAATATGTAAGACATATGTAAAGGATATAAGACAAACTTGCTAAAAATTAAGCAAGGAGAATAGACAGAATTTAAGATTGTGTAAAAATATGACTTAACGACGCCAAGAGAATGAAATAAACAATGAAAAAAAGAATTTCAAAAGATTTAATAAATATATTAAAGCACACAACATCACTAAAAGAAAAATAACTAAGTCTTATACTTTCTTTTTTACAAATGAATATCTCTGTACATTAAGTATGTTTTGCCTATAATAAATTTAACAAGGACGGCAGGTAAGAATGGCTTGAAACTGTGCCAGACTTTTTTTGGTTTCTATTTTAAAATATTGTTGGCTTTCAACAAGGAACATATTTACTTTTACATAAGTTCCAAAGAAACTATATTTGCAGTAAATAAAGAAATAGATGGAAAACTCCCGGTATATAAGCTGGAAGATGTTTGACCTCTATTGCCAGAGACCACAAGTAAGTGCTAATAAATGTTATGTCGGTTTAGACAGTTGTATAAAGAAAACTTTTATAAGTCTAAAATCAAGTGGATTGGTTAAAAGCGTTTAAACTTAAATAGTAAACACACATGTTGCTGATAACTTTATGTAGAACTCTACATGGCTAATTCAATCTTGTTAAGATGGAGGAGGAATTAAAGGAAAGCAATGTGGACTGTAATTAATTCTTATTGAATACGTATAACGCTTTAGATGAAGTGAGAATCGATTATTGTATTCGCATTGTTAGAACAGAATAATGGAATAATCAAACAGTCAATGACAAGACAGAAATTTAATTTAGTTGTCAAAAATATTGATACGATTCGCTGTTTTGTTTTTTTGGAATAATTTTCTAAGGACATAAATATTGATTTAAATCCGGTTGATCTCTGTGAAAATCTAATAAAATATCAATCCTAAGGTTCTTACAATATTATTTGACTTGTTAATTTATCCCTGTATATATTACATTAAATGTTTAACCAACGTAATGAGATCAGTATCTCGCTATACTTAGATGAGAATATTTTATTCCGCGGTTTCAGTGTTTGATTAACGGAAATCAATATATCAAGATTATAATTATGTGTAATTTTTTTAATAGTATTTTTTCAAATGCATACTTTTACGAGAGATTGTCAAACAGATATTCACAAATTGAAACTAATCTATTATGAACTTTTGCTTAGCTGGAGGAGTTAACAGCAGAAAAAATGCTAGTATTGGTTTTCTATTTTAGATAACATTGCACAAAATAAAAAACGTTTTACTTGGCTCTCCTCATAGCGCCAGCGTTCATATCTTCAGTATAAATCTTGAGAAGGAAGGCCTCTTCTTGTATTTTCAAATTTTGTGCTTGGATTCGTGCCGTCCATTTATGGTTAGCCTAAAATAATTTGCTGTGAACAAATCTGTCAGAGGACATTTCTAGATTTATTATGTATATAAAAAAAAAGAAATTGATCGATAACACTGAAATAATTTAAGTTTAATTAAATAATTGTTCTTAATTGAACATTGTTATGATCGTTTTAACATACCTCATCTTCTTTTGCCTTCTGTTTAGCCAGCCGTTCCAGTCGGAGTCTATTTAGCCGGTTCTTCTCGTTTGTCCTCCATTGCCGCACCATGGTGATCTTCCTTCTTAGCTCTAGTTCAGCAGCAGCTTGCACTCGCTGCTTAATTCTGTTCTCCTTCTCCCGTGCCCGCTCAGCCCTTTCTTTACGCTGTTTCTCGTTAAACTCGGCGAGATATTTCATCCTGTTGCGGATTTTCTTTTCTTGTTCCTTCGCACTGAAAGTTTAATATTACCTTATTTTAGAAGGTAAGCTATTGTATAAAAATTTTACATTATTGTAATAGTACAAACTGTCAGGTCTTTACTTAAGCCATCAAGTTTAAGATCATTTTAAATATAACCTTAAGACTTTTTCTGCGGTTTTGGTAAGTGTTATGAAGTTCTACTCGCTTAATTTGTATTATATAAATAAAACTTTAAAGTCCAGCGACATTATTATTAATTTTAATGAAATTTATGTGATGAAATATAATATTAATTTGTTAATAAAAATGAAACGTGGGAACTTAAGTGAATGCAATGCATGCAGCAAATATAATTTTGTAAGAGAGCGGTAAATGCTCCGCGTTTTGTGTACGCGGAGAGGCGTTACGGCGGTGGAGCCTGCGCTCGGTTGCGTTCTTTTAATTAAGAAACCTACAGCCGTATGAAGAGTACGGGGCTCTCGGGCTAACGTACAGCATTCGTGACATAAATTTTCATTCAAAATCACGGTGAATTCCTTGTCAAAATATCAATAACTAAACTTAACAGACTGTAAATGAGAAACAGAAATGTTGGAAACCTTAACATATTAAAAAAATCATGATTCCATTTTGAGAAATGTTACAAACTGTCATTCCCTGTACCTTAGCTTTTCTAAGGTCACGTTCGCGTACATATTAATGCTTCTTTTTACTGAAGGCTTATCTTTTAATACCCTCGGTAGGGTCGTACTGAGTATAGAGAAGTTTTTATATCCTGTACGAAGTACTGGTGAAAATTGCACTGGAATAGCTAAACGATAACATAAATCGTAGCTTTGTTACAAAAGCTAATATCTCAGTGTTTGTTAGTATTTATAAATGCATTTTTGCAACAATTCTTTGTAGATAATGTTCTCGTCTACATTACAGACTATCAATACGTTAATAATACAACTTTATTTTCTAAAAGTTTCTTACTTAACGGGTTAGAGTTAATACACGTCTAAGTTTATAAACAAATTGAGAATTACGCTTCTCCGTCTTGCGGTAGCTTTGCGCAGGGGTAAATAGAAACAAAGTATCAGTATAAATCACTTCCTTCTTCACGTTTTATTCGAAGGAGAATACTTTGAATGTATATAAATAAACTTATGATACCATTTTTTATAAAGAGAACAGATGTCTTACTAGTCACTTGTGATATAGTGTCGGAATATCATGAAAATCAGCTCCTGTTTCTGCCGCCAAAGAGTACTGTGTTCCAGCTTTGCTGTAAGCTAGTGAAATTACTGAGGTAACGAGATTTAACATTTCATGTCTCAAGGCGACGAGCAAAATGTGGTGTTGCGTATACCATCGTAACTAGCGCCACGTGGTTATGAGTAAACGTATTATTTACCATCAGGTGAACCTCTTGCTTATCTCCTCGGTTTGTAGTATACAAAAAATCCAAAGAACAACAGCTTTCTACAATGTAGTATATCTGCTAATGTAATTCGCATGAGATTTGATTTCCAGCAGTGAGCATAGTTACCAAGTTCTATACAAGTCTCTCATACTACACATATAAAATAGCATTCTCTTGTACATTCCCTGCAGCAAACTTATTTAAACTGAATTTAATATTTTGTTTCAAGAAACAGTGAAATTATTATAAGTTAAAGAGTAACGAATGAGGAATTTCCTAAAAGTTGAAGTGAGGTGATAATTTGCATTTTGCAACTCATCTGAAATGCATAATGGATCCCTCAGATGGCAGATAGCACCGAGTGCCATTCATCGGACTCATCTAAAGTGAAATTGAAGTGATGGTGATTGTGTCAAAGCGCTCGCCAAGGTTGTTTTCAGTGATTATCATATATACAGTTGCTTTACGTGTAAGCATTTAATTATGCTTTTAATGTAACTATGTAACTAAAATCAAATTATTTTTATTATTATATACTTTTCTCATATAAAAAATTGTCATTACTTTAGTTCGCAAGAAAACATCTTTAATTTCATTTATTTAATAATAGTTCTTGAAAAGCAAAATTCAATAATTTTATTAATAAACCATTTCATCAAAATAACTGTTGTTAAGCAGAAGAGGTAAGTTTTAATATTTGTGGAAATGCGTGTTTTTTTTTTGTTAAAAAATGTACTTTATAAATATTAATATAAATTTACGAACAAATTAATAATTTCGTACAAAAAAATTACATGAGCCTAGAACAATGATATCGTAGTCGACTTATTAGACGATTTTAAAACTCAATTAATACATCAGATCATTTCAATACAACCAAAAGAACTAATGACGTTACATAATCCCCTAGTAAATAGATATTCACCAATTTCTCTTAACCACCCCGCGACACAAATGAAGCAAATGGGTTATGCAAATATAGTTACCTAGTTTGCAAGACCGACTTGCAATCTACTGACAAGCAAGATGAATGGGCAGAGGAGTTGACAAACAAGAGCGGAGTCTAAATGCAAATATTGGAACAAATATCTGAACATTGGCAGCCAAAGCGGCGAAGGGAATAGATGAACTTGTCTAGCGACAAATTATAATTTAGTTTTCTCTTACTAACTTCTGTCTGGACTTATTAATTATTTCTTTTATAATAGCAGGTAAAGAAGCAAAGGATTCACATGTTAAATTCGATGGTTGGTTAGCTCAGTTACGAAGTTGTATAATTTTTGGAAGGTTTCTTTCTAGATATTATTTTTTATTAAGAAAATAATTGAATAGGTCGAAAAATATCTTCTCAGTTCTTCATATTTGAGCCTGTGTGCGAATCTGAATAATATTTGTACGTAGAGTTGAACGGGTTATGCAAATGGATATGTCAAGTTTACAGTAACGAGGGGCGCGATTCGAGAGATGAAAGCGAAATACTTAGCGAACGGGAGTGCAGTGCGGATGCAAATATTGATGCAAACAGTTTCGTATTTGAACTGAGAAGAACTAGATATTGCCGATGTAGAGTTAAAAAGAAACGAGAGAGGAGACATACAAAAACAAAATCGACGAATGCTTATGACCGAAATTAACTTAAATATACTCATATATCGGTAATCTTTCGAAGATTCTTTACTCTTGAAATACTATACGAAGAATTTAATATCGCTTTAGGAATATTCGTTTTATCTACAAACTGAATAACAGGAGTTATATTCTACATCAAAGTGATTATGAGCCAATTCAAGGCATTATCAACAAGATGGATCTATAGCTTAGATGAGAGAAGAGGAACTGGAATGTTTCCAATTTTAAATCAAAAAAGTACCTGTTACCTTTTATGAATAATGTATACAAATTTCCGTTTCGCACCTGATGACAAAATAAAACACAAGATCTCCTAAAAATTCTTCACGAACATGAAACACTTTAGCAATTATAACGTTATCCAAAATGTTAAGGACTTTTCGCATTCGTCTAACAAAGCGACATAAGTGAGCCTGGCGTGAACAAAATAGAAATAAAGTGTAGCCATTAATCATACCTCTCCCTCTTCACGTACTACCTGCTACAGGAGAAATTCACTTAAACATGCCTTCAGTAACAAACTTCAGCTACAAGTAAATTTATGCTGGCGCATTTGGAACTAGCATAAACAGTGCTTTGTGATCAATCTGTAATACAACAATACTAACTGATAGAGGAATTGAATTCTTAAGCTAATTATTTAGTTATTTTTACATGTAGCTTTTTATATAAAGATACTGAGAAAAGAGTGATGAGGGGAAAAATTGTCTTAATTTGCCTGCCTTCCAAACATTCATTGGATTGCCGTTGTAATACATTTCATAATGTTTTATATATTTTACATATGTTTATCTTGTTTTATTCATTTCTTACTTAATAAATAGTTCTTTTTTTTGTTCTACTTACAGTCTCTTTTTCTCGGCCCATTCTTCTGCGTGCTCCAGAGCGATTCGCTCCAGGTGCTCCCTGGCCCTCTCCGCTTTGGTAAACACCTGCAATCTCCTTGCAACGTCCACTTCAACTCGTTTAAGCGTGAGATCATCGCGAGCCTTTTCGTCCTGTTACAATTGTTTTATGTATTTTTTTTCCTATCTCCTCATAATTTTGACCATTAATTACTTTCTACCTTTACTCAAAATGTTTGAATCAATAAATTCATTCCTTAAACTACAGTTGTAATCATACTTTAATTTAACAACAGCGTGCTAAAAATACAGAGTGCGGTTAAGTTTCTGACTATTTCTGAACCTTCATTATCTTCTGCATTACGCAGAAGATACCTTAAATAGTCCCCCGTCAAATTTATAATTAGAGATTATTGATACATAACTTGAATAAATTAATAAAGATTCTTTTGTAGAAGATCTTAATTAAAGAAAGTATGATTTCGTTTGGAAAGAGCGAAATACTTTATTCATCCAAAAGCTATATTTTATATGAAATATTCCACACATTAGAATTAGCAAACAAACATACATTAAGCTCAGTAGCAGTTCAGTAGCTCAATTTAAATTTTCTTTACACCAAAAAAATTATAATGGATCAATATAAACAATCTATACTGTTTATATAATCTGTGTCCAATTATATCTTAATAAACAACTTATACTTACTAGTTTCTTCATCTCGATATGTATGCGATCCATGAACTGATTGTACAGATACTTTCTGTATTGGTTGAACTCCTTCAGCGAGCAGACAGCCCTCCCGTCCTTAGTGCAGAAACCCAGCTGTTTCATCCTGCACCTCGCCGGCTTCTGTGCGAAGTGGTGAGCGAGATGTGGATCATGCATCGGTACGTATTCATACGACACATTGTTGCAGTACGGGTCGATCAAGTCGAAGGTCGGAGAAGGACTGTCGCTTCCCAAGCCCAGCCGCCTGACCTGAACAGCAACATTAAAACATTCTTTGACAAAACTTTTAAGACCTTTGTAAAGAAAAAAGATTCAAAGAATAACAACACTGTAAAATATATAAGTATATATCCAAGAATATTATATTGTATTTAATCATATACTATTTTAATAGGAAGTAAACGAGATATGGATTGGAGAACAAACGATGGAAAAGAGATTAGTTTTAATTATATTCTTTGTGTGGTTTCTGATATTTTTCATATTGATTATTGGTTAAGTTTTTATTAAATTAATGTTGCGAGGAATTTTTTAGCAATTTACCTGAGTAAACAGCTTAAGGAATATCTATTTCTTCTACCTTTTAACATTTATGTTGAAGATTAATTTTATACATGGTCTTTGTATCCCTATATTGTTTGGATAATATTTTTTTTTTATAACATCTGAGAGGCAAACGAGCAAGACGGGTCACCTGATGGTAAGTGATTCACCGCCGCCCA
>DWLS01007818.1:0-10401 GCA_018246255.1 Pachliopta kotzebuea | reverse complement strand
ATTACTCCTAGTTCGGGAACCACGGACCAAATAAAATGTACAAAACTGTGTATTTTTTAGAGAAATAAATAAATAAAAATAAAAAAAAAAAATAATGTCTGGTCAGTATATTTTATTCCCGGTTTATGAACTGTATCATAGTTGTAAACAGTTAACTGTTAGACATCTATTTATACATTGCACTGTTGTAAGTAAAAAAAAAACCAACTTGGTCAGCAGGGCTGAGTTCAGCAAAATGTGTTTGCTGACTGTAGCTTCTATTTTATGAGCCCCAGGTTGTGTAAAACTATTAACAAATCTTTTAAGATTCACCACTTGACATACTGAAATGTCTCTTGCAAAATGCGAAATGTCTCTTTGCAATTAGCTCATGACCACCACTGCAATTCTATTGTTGTATCATACTATACTATCGTCCTACATACACACATGTCACACCAAATGAACATACCTCGCACAAATATACTACAAACACACATACATATATAGATAGATAAATAAGTTAATTTGAATACATACCCCACACACACACCACAAACAAATACTACTAACAATCAAAACACAAAAACTCATATCTCGTACACACATTCATCACATACACACCAAAACACATATTACACTCACAAATACTAAAACACACATACCAGAGACATATGACGCACACGCATATCACATACACACTACTTTAATGACGTACAACTTACACACAAAACACAAATACACATACTGCGCACATGCATACTACACAAATATACCATGCACACATATACCAATCACACACAGACACACATGCCACTGATGCACAAACCACAAACACCTACCAGGTACACACATACACAAACACCCTTACCATATTTATGTTTGACAAACTACGCGCACATATAACATACACACCAAAACACATATTCCATGCACGCGCATGCCTCTCACACAAATCATAAACACCCCTACTAAGCACACTTATCACATACAGCATGCAAACACATACCACTTGTACGCATATGGCACGCACAAATGCCTCACCCACTTACATCACCACATACACTTACCGCAAATTGCAACACTTACACTTCTCGCGGCAGTGGTATTCAATATATTTTTAAATAGAACCTCAAACACGTGACGGTCGGGGTATCGTGCGTCGCTAAAATTGAAATTAGTTTCAAATGACTGTTGCCATTGTGTTTAATTTCCCGAAATTTCTATAACAAAATTAGTTGCGTATGTTAATGTTTAACGTTTGTATTGTTTGCGAAAGTTGGGATTAAGTAATGTCAGGTGGACCCGTGCCCGGGAAAGTTGTTTGGGGGGACTGTTCACGTGCCCGTACTGACTGACGTCAATTAAACTCCGGCAATGTAAAAAGTTTTAAAACTTGTGAATGCTGAAAATAGAACTGATTGCTAATAAAATTATACGTTGCTTAACATTAAATAACGGTACCTTGCGTACCTCCGGCGTGTCTTTACATAACGCGCTTATATATTCCTCATCATCACAATTAGGAAGGTGATTGAGAAGATCCAGATGATTCTTTCAATATTTTTTAACTTTAAAAGATTTTGAATATTAATTACGTAAAATAATACTAAAAAAGAAAGGTACATGTTCAATATTTTACCATTACAGTTTTTATTATTCGCGGAATTAGCTACTTTCACCGTATATTCGAATGAGTATAGAAAGTTGTGGTTTTGTATTTTCTTTAAGAACTTCCCTTAAGTTATTGTGATCGTGTGGGGGGTATTGATCACACATCTTTTGTTTTCTTTGATGATGAGCTACCGCTGCTTATAAGCAGTGGCTTCTGTTACATTAGGACAGATTTTACAATAATACATGTATATGTGCGAATATTTAAAACAGCGGTAAAAGAGAGATTAGTGTCGGGAGCGACGGTCGCAGTTCCCTGGGGCGGGTGCTAATGCGTCGCCGGGCGCGTGCGCACTCTCGACCCATACGCCCTCAACGTACTCGTGTAATACGAGTTCCTCAGTATTCAGTCAGTTCATCACCGCCGCGGCGATCGCCGCATATTTATCTGTTAGCTATTTTTGACAACATTTCATAACAATTAATTATTTCTTTTTAAATAAGTTTATAGCCATGCGATTTGATGCGTAGCTTTAAACAATTTCAACTATAATAATCTACTATCGGCTGTGCTTTAAACTATATCTTATATAATTTAGGACAATTTTTTTGTGTATATTATTGGCATGGCCTCACCTTGTCGAAATATTCGTTTTGATTAAGTTTTGTTGTATTTATGAAGCAATATTAAGTACCATTTAAATATTCCCTCGCGAATTTTAATACAATTCCATATTTCATGGGTTACTGGGCTCGTGGAGTCGGAGCCCCAGTTTAAAGAAATCACCGGAGGCACAGCATTACTATATAACCACCGCAGCGGTATTTTTGCCATCACACCACCATTAGTGTGTTACTCTAGTAATTTCAATAGCTTCCAGCACTCTTCAAATCGGAACATAGTAATGCCTGCACAGTACTGTTTGTCAGCTGCAAAAGAAGCTGCGGTGGTACTTACCTGAACGAGCTCCGGCAACAGAGACCTGCCACCAGTGATATTTAGTTTCCAAGGAATTGTGTAGTGGTTAAATGTTTCATAAAAGAGATAGACGATAAATAAATAATTGCTTTTTTTATTAATAACAAGAGTTTATTAATTAGTTTATTGGTGCGTGGTCAGTTAATTGTTAATTACGTTAAATTTTGACATTTTTCTTTAAGTAGTTGATGTAGCTGTTGCTGTGTGTTACTTGTAAGATTACTCAATCTTTTGGACTTAAATGTATTTTTGATTTTCATTATGTACTTCGGGCAGTTAACGATTATGTTGCATTTATTTATCTAAACATTTGTTCGTTTGATATTCAGGAGACTCTCTTAGCTATGGACATCATGGATGATTCTGAAAACAACGCCAAGATATCGGACTCTGCGTACTCTAACAGCTGCAGCAACAGTCAATCGAGGCGGAGGTTAATATATACACTTTAACGGGTTTTTTATCCATTTTCTTTATTAGTTAAACAAAAGTTTTTAATTTAAAATAGATCCGCATTTGTCCATTTTGGAGTGATGTTATTTCTATATACCTATACTGGCTACACCTTTGATGATGGGACGGAAAAAAAATTGATCTTATTAAAAAAGTCACATTTTTTAAATATTTTATTAGTATTATTTACATTTCATCATTATATGACTGCTAAATGAAACCGTAATTTTATACAAAAAATACATTACTATAAAAAACCAGCAATGAATCACAAAATCAAAAACAGCTGATGGTCGGGTCAACGACTTCACGGCCGCGCCGGGCCCTTGCCCTTATGGAATAATGTTCAAATTGAAACCAAATATATCTCTAGGTAGATTTGTGCGATCGCTAGCTGCCGGCGCGGTCCCGATTTTGTGTTTCATTGCCAGTTTTTTTTTTCTTAGTAAATGATGCATAAATAATGTAAATAAAACGTTTTAAAAAATATGATTTTTTTGGTCGGAATGATTTTTTTTTGTCCTATCATCGAAGGTGTCATCAATACTATCGTCAGTATTCGTTATCGGAAGCGATCTCCTAATAATTAGTATACATATCTCTTTATTAAAAATTACTTCATTTACAGTTCTAAGTCGACTCATTCGGGCAGCAACTGCAGCGGTAGTAGCGGCTATGGGGGAAAACCCTCTACTTCTGGATACAGGTATATTATTAACTTAACTTGCATGTCCTCGAGCAATTTTTGATTTTAAACTTTATGTAATTGTACAGGTACGACGTTAAGTTTTTACATCATGCAAAGTTTCACATAACTACATGAATTGTTCATTGTATGATACACATTCTACTGAGTTGATGCAGGCTGGAGGTCGTAAGCCTTTATGAATTGCAGATGATTGCAGTTTGACGGCGATTATTCGCACACTAGTTTGATATACAAGAGGCATAAAACGATTGCATCCCGTTTATAAACAAATCCGACGCTCTCGTTAAGAATTAATTTCGCAAAATCTTTTTCTAGTACATTCCGCGTTGTTTTGCTTATTTATTGTATTATAGAATCTACCCGCGAATTGATTTGTCTACCGTTTACTGTTAATGTTCTTTATGTGGCGCAGTGAGTGGTCCTCTGTTACAGTTATTGTTAGTAATCAGTCTAAGTGTGCTCAGAATTTAATAATGTCTGACGCGAAAGGTCGTGGTTACATTCTGAGGACACGAGCAGTACTAATACTACTCGTGTCCTCAGACCACCATATGTGTGATCCGCATTAGGCCAGCGTTATTGAATACAGCCGGATGTCTATCCGCTGATAATGATGCTGACGATGATGATGATTGTATTGGTATCGTTAAAAAAGTTATTACTTGTGTTGTGTATTTCTATAGCTATATAGTTGTAGATGTAGAAAGTATTCAGTAAAAATCCAAAAATGCCTTTGCACTTGTAATATAAGGCGACGTATTGATATAGTTTGTAATGTTTAAAACTTTCGAAGGTCTGAATCTTGATAAATTTGTGTTATTTATAGCAACAATCAACCGCTTGAAAACAGAACTAAAGAGAAAGATTCAAAAAAGAAGAAGCAATCACAATCGGAGACGTTGAACGGAGAGGCGCGCAAGGATATAGAGAGCTGTCACCAGGAACCGGCGCCGATATTTAAATCGCCGAAGGAAGACACCAACGATGGTGAGATTTGCAATTGTTGACTTATTATGTACATACATTAGCAGCACCCCAAGGACACTACTACTTCTACTCCCCACTACGGTGTGTATACAATTCGTTTTTGTATATCACAGAACGGAGAGAAATTTTGAATCGGTACATATGTTTGCACTAAATATTGTTGCGACCCATGTTGGCAAGTTATAACAAGAAAGTTTATGTGCAGAGTGAACGGATAATGATGGTATAAGCATTATCAGAAGAAAACGCTCGGTGCGTTCAGATTTCTATTGTATTGAGCAAGTGTAAAAATATTAATATATATAATAAAGACCTTTGATCCAAGCGAGTGTGTGAGATTGGTAATAACGAGGTGATTGTTAAAAACAGGATATTTATTATATTACCGTTCAGTACATATCGGTAACGGTGAAATTTACAATCCGTTTCTCAAATTTATATCAGTCATTGCATGGATTAATACGCAATCTTTTCATTCTGTACACATTTGTAAATCGACCGTAATTCTAAAGAATTAACACTGAACATATTAAGTAGTACAACTCGCAAATTAAGTTGTAACGTCATAAACAAGCTTAGGGCAATTGTTCTATTATATCGTCGTGAAAAACTCTTTGAAATTAAAAATATAATGCAGTTGATTTAAAATTATGACTTTACATTCCTCTATTTTCAATAGTAATTGATTAAAGATATTAGTTCGCAGTTATAGTTCACTCTTTCAGTAGCGATTTTGAGTTTTCTTTAAATGGCTTTCGAAATGTATGCTTTTCATCTTTCGCCGCGTAAGAGAGAAGTGGGGGCGGTGCAAACTTCAAAATTTAAATATCAATTATTATTATTATTATTACAGAGGGCCTGGGGACAACTTAACTTCGCGGTAAATTTCGATGTAATTTGTTTAATATTGTATAGTACGTTGGTTGGGTGTATCGCGAACCACGAAACGGTGTGTACAGCTCTGAGGTAAAGTATCATTTGGCAGTTTACACGGTACGTAGAAGCTCCGTCAGTGTTCGGGAGATATGGAGTGTCTAAAGAGTCCTTTATTCATATAATTTGCACATTTCTTATCATCGCATTATTTCATATCTCATATTACACTCTTGATCATATGTCATAGTTGCAATTTGCGCAGAGCTTTTGTGATTTTTGAATACACTATTCGCACCATGATACACTTTATATACCGAACTTGAAAAATTGAAGCACGCTGTTCCGCTGCGCGGTTCGATACGCGTCAAAATCCGTCGCGATTATATATATCAACGATATACCCGATGTTCGTGTTGTTGAAATTATGTTTTTTTCAGATTGGAAGTGGAATCGTGCAACTCTGTTGCGCGTTCAAATTTATCCGTCTATTTGTATGTTTGCCCAGGAGTGCCGTTGCGGTCGCAGGCGCTCGTCCCAACGGAAAAAGCGCCGGAGAGCATGGACACAGCTACGCCGGAGGGTAGCGACATAAAAAAGGAGGATCTAGCAATTGTTAGTAATATATATTTTTTGGAGTTTATTAATGTTATTCGAAATATAATCTTTCCAGCTATACGTGCAACCAACTTAGTTCGCGTGAATAACGACGGCATGTCATTGGCAATATATATTTATCAATTTTAGCAGAGATCGGTAAACCTATTGGATGAAGAATATTGTTACGTTCTAGTTTGGATTTTGACGAACATAATCTTGCTTTAAGTAAAATGTAGTTAATTTCTTGATAATAAAAGTTACAAAGTTCTCCTTAGCTTCACCGAGAGTGGCCAAGCCATAGCTAGTGAGTCCCATTGCCGCGACAGTTCGGGAGCAAAGTGTTGCTAATCTAACAAATAAATATAACTAATAGGTATTAATTCTGCTGTGGACACCAGGTCCTCTAGCCTAGTGTCAGGTTAGCTGGTTAAATTCGGTTAAATGACTAACAGCGTTCTACATCACTTAAAAGAAGAATAAAAATTAATTTCCAATTTTATTTACTATGCTGTTTATTAACTCGTTGTAACTATATTTCTTTGTACTCATCTATCTAATCTAATATATCTGATTTGAAGTTTGAACAATCAGTGTCATTACTGTGGTTGCGGGATATAATGTCGTGTTATTTCTCTGGGCATTAAAGATGTCCTAATCATCCAAATACTTTAACAATTTTTCGAACAGAACATTTGTTTTGTATGTCTACATTTGTAAATGTTATATGCATTTTTCAGTTGGCGTCCGCGGCCGCTTCCCCCGTTAATGTTACTATGAACTACGTCGTAAGCTACCCTCCTGCAACAACCACGGTAAGAATCATATACAATTATTTTTGAATAACCACAATGACTTAAGTCTTTGCCAAGATCTTATAACTGCGTATGGTAAATATGAGAGTAGATCTTTGTGGCCCGTTGCGTCACGCCGAATGTAGAGTAATGTAACTCGATATTTACACGAACTAATATTAAGAACACGCTGCAGAATCTTTTTTAGAACTTTTACACTTTAATAACATTTTATGTACAACTTTTAGGATGGTTTCTCTTGCGTCATCTCACTGCATGACGGTGTTGTCATGTATACCACCCCAACTCTGACAACCACGCTCGGGTTTCCCAAAGACATGTGGATAGGCAGGTCATTTATAGACTTCGTTCATCCAAGGGTAAGAAGCTTTTCATATTTTGATTGAAGACCTTATCAAATATGTAAATACTCATTCCATATCAAAAGAATTATGCATAAGTGTTCGTCAACATGTACTAGAGTTGGGTTAAACAGCAAAGGAAATCTTGATGCAGATACTGTTAAAAGATGCAGTACATATAACATCACACTTTAGTTCCCTCTTCAGAGTTAATTACTATGCTAAAGTAAGTATCGCAAGTAGAGATTATCCGTGAAGAAGGTAAACCTGAATTAAATTCTATTTGAGAAAATGCTACTTCAGAAAACATTGACCATAGTAAATGAAAGTTAATATTATAGCAGATAGTCAGTTTGACCTCCGCGTTTGCTGGTATTGAGAAAGGTCCACGGGCCTCTAATTTGGCGACCACTGCATTAAGGAACATCACAATTGTCCCATGGTTCATAAATAAATTAGAGATACATCACTATTGATATTAGGAAAATATCATCACACTGTCCATTGGCAAAGATTGTATTATAATATATAACATATATTGTATGTTTGTTGTCTTAGATTAAAATTAAATAAAAAATAATAATGAAAGTATATCCCATTTTATTGCAGGACCGCAATGCTTTCGCGTCGCAGATAACTAACGGCTTGGCCGTACCTAAATACCTAAATGGTACGCAAAAAGAAGGTAATATTAATTATTATATAGTTTCCGGTATCACCTATATATAAGTGTGTGCCGTTTACACGTCAACAGCATGAATTCTGAGTACAGTGCTCTGTTCCTTCCGCTTCGCTATGCTTTATTTTACAATGTAAGTCTAAAAACGCACACATCGGATATTTTCAAAAAATTGCTAACAAATTAAATAATGACATTAGATATCGTATAATAGTTCCGGTGATTCATTAGAACTGATTTGGTTGTTCCCGATGTGTGTGGTGTTCATTTAGTTTTATTAAATCTCGTTAATTATTTGTTATACATTTTTCTAATTATTGCACTGTATATATTTTGTTTGACTTTTGTAATACACGATAAAGATGTTGCACGAGATGCAGTGAAAAATTATCGTTGATATTTATCTATACAGTTTTATGTGTTGCCTTTTTTATATGCAGACGTAAATGCTTGTCCACTCTGTCCATATTTTGCATGTTATCAGAAATTAGATTAATTTCAGACTCGTGTACTACGATTAGATTATATAATATGTGATAACTTATTAAAAGTTATTAAAATTACTCAATTTTAAATTATTTGTTTACCTTTTGGATTATTTCGTTAATTTACAACATTAAAATGAAAGCAAACAATTGATTTAATTGAATATTTTGAAACACCTCCGATAAAATCAAATAATTTCTGACGAATAGTACAAGCCATATACTGTTAGGATCTACGTATTTCAGAAGTACAGATCTTGATCACAGTATAAGAGAAGCAACTGCGCGTTCCCCGTGCGGCAGAATATTTGCCGTATTAGTTAATTTAGTTCTATAAACGTTTGTTTATTGTATAAAACAGTGGTTACATTTATGTATCCTATATCGCATATCGTATTACAGTTCAGCCCCTGGAGAACTCGGTGTCACCGATGGTATGTAGAATAAGGCGCTACAAAGACCTCGCCTCCGGTTTTGCCGTGAAGAACAGTGTGATTACATATATGCCGTTCCTCCTCAAATTATCATTCAAGAGCGTTAACGGCGAGGAGGGTAACGTTACGTACCTCGTTATACAAGCCGCCCCGTTTTCCTCGGCATTCAAGAGTAAGTAGTTTTTGAAGCAATTAATGTGTCCGGTTTGCAGACAGAACGAGCAACATAATAAGTGAAATCTTTTAAAATCCTTGAAATTTGTCGCAGACTTTCTCTCTCATTGTTTCTTTTCGTTAACCCGAGGATCGAGTTCGCCGCTTTTGTGTGAGAGATCTGCGATTGCTGACCTTATAGGAATATATCCGCTTTTAGGCAGTCAACGTTGTATAACTTAAAGTCAGAGTTTGTAGCGTATTAGTATCGATTGAGGTTATCGAAAGAAATCGTTAGAAGTGGACACTACAAAAGGTCGATTTCTATCGTTAGATTTTAGCGGAGACTATACCCCCATTTTATATTAACCCGTGTCCTTGGATGCGGGAGAGGTATGCAGAGGCAAGACTAACCCTTGAACGAAATAGTCTTAAACTAACCACCAATAAATCTTATGTAGTCTACGAATCGAATTTAGGAATCCCCGGGTTACAAAATAAACGGGATAACAACTGGACGTCAGAGGCAAATAATCGTTTCCGCGATTTGAAGTATGTTTAAAAAGATAATTACGTTTGCAGTTTCAAATGAGTGCGTCTCGAAGCCGGTGCCATTCATAATCAGACACGCTGCAAACGGGAACCTGGAGTACCTAGACCCAGAATCGGTGCCGTATCTCGGCTACCTGCCGCAAGACGTGATCAACATGAATGCGCTGCATCTTTACCACCCATGCGACCTGCTGTACCTGAGACAGATATATGAAATTATTGTGAAAGAAGGCGGAGTACCGAAGTCAAAACCCTACAGGTAAGGTTTTTCCTGTTAATTCATAACCACATCATCGTCCACCTACCATACATGTAATTCAGAATTTAACTACATTAACAGGGTCAGAGATATTGTCAAAACTTTCCAACAGAGAGCATGTATGTATGAAACTCTAGGCCCATCTCAATTACCTTCATAACGTGCAAAGTTATGGAACGTATATTGAATTCACGCCTTATGGCCTACCTAGGGCATCACGACCCCTCAGTGACCGACAATAAGAATTTCGCCGAAATAGGTCTACTGGGGACCTGCTAGCGTATGTCACACACCTCTGCGTCGAAGCTCTCGAGGGAAATTGGAATGCATCAGCTGTTTCCCTGGATATTTTTAAAGCTTTTGACAGTCTGGCACGACGGCCTAATAAGTAAGCTTCCTGCGTACGGTATATCCCCCGGTTTGGTCAACTGGGTAAAGGATTTCTTGAGTAATCGA
Source organism: Pachliopta kotzebuea (assembly GCA_018246255.1). Lineage (NCBI taxonomy): Eukaryota > Metazoa > Arthropoda > Insecta > Lepidoptera > Papilionidae > Pachliopta > Pachliopta kotzebuea. Next base: position 36 of record DWLS01007818.1, on the reverse strand, counting down.
CTCCTCCGCGTAGTTGTCGACGGATGTTCATCCGAA
>DWLS01007817.1:0-10401 GCA_018246255.1 Pachliopta kotzebuea | reverse complement strand
CTGAACAGTAAAGGAGTTACTGACAAAGCCAGAGAAATGTTGAGGAATACTAATTGTTAAATCAGTAGTTAAACGAAGTTCCCTCTCATGGGATGAAGAGAGAAACTGAAAATTTTCTTTTAGGTACAAAGGGGTTCAAGGATCATTTAAAATTGAGAAGAGAACAAGTAAAATTCTAGAATTGCGCCTTATTTATTTATACCAAACTGAAGTACCGAAAATAAGACGATAATGAACATCCCCCGCCTTTTGGATATCGCTAAGTGATCCCTCGTAATGCTGAAGACGGACTTGAGGCGACACCAACAACATAAACGGGATATTTCGGGAGCACCACCCGCCTACATATATACGGTACGTGTCGTCCCTGGAGAAGTAGGATTATCCTTGTACAATATTTCTTTGCTTTGGATAAGAAACAGCTAAATTAGTATGCTTAAGGAAATTAAAAATATCTGTTATATTTTAAGGAACTGATGTTGTCACAGATATCACAACTTTTTTTTATGTATATTGTAAATGTGGAACTAACCTGAAATAGATTATATCATATAATTGTATATCACCAGTGTATGTATGTTATAGGTTTATTTAAACGTAAACAATTGTTGGTTAGGCAAAATTAAAAAAAAATTCATTTGAAGGGACAAGTCAAAATTATATATCTGCTATAGAAACTAAAAGAGCTGATGAAGAAATGTTTAGAATCAAACTACTTTTTCTTTAAATAACTGTTTCACAGTTAATGAAACGAATCAGAAAGATAAGTTGACTAACAAAGGAGTAGGTTTTATAACCAATTTCATAACACTTCTTTTTGTGTGAGCTGTTACAAACGTATCATTATTCGTATGTAACTGTTTTGTTATGCTTTTGTTAAGTATAGATATTTCCTAGATTCACGTTTTGGCCGCAAATGCTATAGGCTATAGTTTTATTATTGATAGGCGTATTGTAAATAATAAATGGTTAAATTTTTCCCCTGCAGTATTCAAAGTTTTAATTTCCGTATGCATTTCCACTGGACGGTGTGCGGCGTGCGTTTGCCAAACTGTCGTGCATAATGTATGGGGGGCGCAGTTCGGCCCCTGACAGATCTGGCCCCGATCGATCAGGCAATCTGCGGCGGGCGCGGGCCACTGCGACCCCCGGCCGGGACCCCCGGCTGGGACCCCCGGCGACGGCGGAACTAATTTATTCACAATAACTTCCCGTAGAAAAAATGCGATTGCCATACAAACACTACTTACTGACTTGGCCTACGAAATTTTACTGGTGGTAGTTCCCTGTTACTACAGATCGTCTAATTAAGTACCGCAGCACTTATTCCTCTACCGCCAAATAGTAATATGCAAACATTACTGTGTTTACTGAAGGGTGCTGTATGATAGTGAAATTGTTAAGCCATGCGATTTGATCATGGCTTAAGGGTAGCGAGATTGAACTTACGTCTTAAGGCAACGTGCGCAATTTATTTATTTATTTATATTTAGACACACCAACAGCAATACATACAAAATATTCAAGCTTAAAATTAACAATTATAAGAATAGGTACTGGTATGTAAGCCAGTTACAGGCGTGTACAGCGATCTCTTAAAACACTATGACATGTAAAAGCAATTCTATAAAAATTTGGAAAAATTTGTTAAATATACATATTAACAAAATGACAAAGATACACAAGAGATAAAAATTTAAAATGACATAACAAGAGTTATCAATTTAGTATTCGCTTATCAACTATAGACAAATAAAGTTGGATACTAGTTTATTTTTAAAACCAGGACACGTGTCATAAAAAATGTCTATGCCGTCAAATAATGCACATATTTGGTTATATTCACTACAAATCTTGAATAAAGGGGAACATTTAAGAATTATTTTGAAAAAGGTGAACAATTTGATGCTGTGTATACTACCGTATCACTTACCATCAGGTGATTACCTTGTTCGTCTCGTCGTTTATTAGAATATAAGACAGAGAAATATCTATGTAGAGGTCTTCAGCGATGGAGATCCGCCGCCGGTACGAATAGACCATAATCTTGTCACAATGAGCTAACGAAGATGGTAACGACCGCTCGTAAATAATTGTACTCTGACGGTTTCACGCCGTCAGCCGGAATACAGCAATGCGGGTATGGAACGGATTCGAACCGGCGAGATGCGAGTTAAATTCTATCCCGTGCTCTTTGTTAACAACCGACCTATATCAAAGTAACAAATTACTAACAAAGGGAAGATATTTCGTGTGGCGGCGGTTTTTTTCTCTGTCGGCACCTTTTGACGGATCTAGCGGCCCTACCCTTCGCACTCCCAACAGGTTTCCCCAAGAGTTACTTCACGTACAATCGAGAAGGTGAGGATGAGGGGGGAAGTAACAATTTCTATTCAAAGCTTCGACTATACACAATTATAACACTTATATTTAAAACTATTATTTAAAAATCATTACGTTTAGATTTTTTTTTAACTTCATAGTGTTAAACATGGGGAATGTTATATGTGCCGATTGAATCTGTATTCAATTTAAGATGGTTTTGTAGCTATTCTTATTATGTAATAAAATCCATACGTAATTATTATATCGATAATGGGATAACACTCGACCCCAATTTCAAGTGATGTTAAGTTAAAATGCGGCTCTAGTGAAAGTAATATTTTGACTCTTATGTATAGGAAGTAGGCTGATTTACATGAGTTGTAGATAGCAGAGCGATTAAAGACCTTAATACCATCCCTGATTGAGCTAAAGGATTTGATCAGTAGTAGTGGTACGTCGGCGCCTTCAAAAAAGAGAGAATAGGCATTTAGTGGGTTAATGCGCTTTATTACCATATACCACATCGCCAATTAAAATCAGATGGTATGGTGGTCAAGTTTTAATTAATAATTAAAAAAGTATATACGGTGTTTGTTATTTGGTTGGAATCCCGCTCGCCGCTCACCACTTGCACCACACACCCAACCGCGGCATCGTCTGCGGATTTCCATTACGGCCCGATGGCGATCCCACCCGCGCCCCACACGCCCCACGCGCCACCAACGGCACCCACTAAGCACCTACAGAGGCGACGGTACCTTTTGTGCCCACTCAATATATTCTCCCAGAGTAATTCACAGACTTTGAGTATTAAATCAATACAATTAAGTTTGATTTTATTATACTTCCACGTATATCTACGACGGTTAAGTAGCTTTGCTTAAAACACATTTGTATCCATCAGTTTACTCTTTCACGTATATGATTACGATATGAAAATTAATTATGAATTGCATTATTATAGAAATAAATATTAAATATTTATAGATCGATTTCATTTGCTTATTTTCAAAGGTCGAAAACATGAATCGTGAAGAATAATTTTGAAAATTGAATAAGGTCATATTGATATAAAGCTAATAGGCAATTAGGGGAAAAAAATTAATTATCCGCTAATTAGGCAGGGCGGGAGTCATTTGCATTTATGATGATCCCATCTTTTGTTCCCCATTATTCTTTTCCACGGGTCCGCTGTGAGCGAGGCGGGTATCTATCTCTGCTCCAAATAAAGACTGAAGCAATTAGGCAAACAAATCACGGAGGTCACCCCCCCAACCCCCGCCCCGGACCCTCTGCGTGTCGCTGCTGCGGGAGCGGGTGTTACCAACTTCATCGGGATCAAGTCGATTACTGTTCGTAATCGCACACCCTCGCCGCCACTTGGGTGTCCAACTCCTCGACTTAACATCGTACCGCCGCCACCCCGCCGCCCACACGCCGCCGAGGGTGGTTGTGTGGGGGAGGACGGTTAAGACCTTACGGTTTACGCGGGCTCAATATCCTACTCCGCCACACATCGTTATCCGTGACATTTTGTACTTTGTGGCCCTGTGATAGTGGTGGATTTGGAAGGCGAGCCGGTTTCCGTACTTGTTGAGGTAATACGTGATTTGCGGCGCCGCAGCCGGAGTACGTTTTTGATGTGGCCCCGGATGGGGGGCTCTATTTTAGTCGACTAAAGCGTAGTATCGCCTGGCCGGCGCTCCGGCCGTGTAACGTGTAATCCCGCGGGCGCGAGCGATCGCGTCAACTTTTAATTAAACTCGGTAGGAGGAGCGCCCGCGCGCACAAACGGCACTACTAATTGAAAAATTAACAAGTATGAAAATTGTGACATCAAGTGGAAGGTCATCGAGGGGGAACGGACTAAAGTTCAATATTCACCATAACCATTTTAAATATATATTTAGTGGTATTAAAAATCTGGGTAACTCCAAAGAAGTACATACTGAATCGTTCTTATATTTTTTTTAACCATTTTGATGTTAGTTATCCTATAATTAATAATAATAGAACATTACAAAAATCTCTCACTATTATAGGTAGTGTTAGCGATGTAATACTTGCATTATAAACTTGTAAGTAGAATAAAACTTGAAATTTTAAAATTCCCCACAATGATACCGGAGTGCGTTTTCGTAACCAAGACAAACACAAGTCAGGTTGAGAGCAAAGAAAAAGAGAGAATCTTTTACGGCACCTTCAAAGTGGGAAATAAAGAAAAAAACCTCAAAGATGTCACTAACAACCTAGCGCCGACGAGGTCCCCCTCCCGCCTCCACTCTCGGTCCTCGCCCCCTTCGCAGGGGGTGCGGGCTGGAGTGGGGGGTTTTTTTTTATCGCCGCGACGATCCGCGGGATAAGGACATCCGTGCTATTTTATACGTTTATCCGGTTTATATGTGTAGAGTGACAACATACCCGGCACATTTAGTACAAATATTACAATAGAATTGTATACACAATGCACTTGCCGAATACATATACTCATCGAAAAAGATATTTGCATACATGCAGGGGTCCAATAGAAAACCAGCGCTTCTGCTAATTGCGGGAGTATTGCTGAGTTGGATCCTGTTCAGCTTATTTTTTTCTTGTTTTTTTTTAATGTTCATATTTGTGTTCTATGTTTTTGTTGAGCTATTTCTGTGTATTTTTAGACAGACTGAAATAAATATTTTTTTCCTTTCTTTCTTCTATTTAACTAAAAACAAGATTAGTTACTAGTGTTGTCTGTACGTTTTACAATATTTAGAAAAAAAAAAATGTAAAATAACTCAATTTTAAAATTAAAGTAATGTAAGAATATAAAGTGCCGTCGCATCAACTAACTACATCACAAAATAGTACTGTGAAAATATTACCACGTTCTGGTTTAAAAGGTGCTGTAGGTAGTGAAATCACTGACGGTAACTTAAATGTTATATTTATCAATTCGATGAGCGCAATGTCATACAGAGTATATCACCGTAATTATCGCCTGTTAAGTATAACACAAACTAATATCACGCGCTTTGAGCCATGTATCAAAATGCGCGGATATAAACATAAAGAAAAAAATCTAGCGCCTGTAATATGGTATTGGTATCAATCACTATCTGGTGAATAAGAAAAAAAAAGTCCGTTAATTTGAAAACCGCCTGGTCACCGTACGAACGACGCTGCTCCATCTGGCGGAATTACGAAAGCCCCCATTTCCGCACCGCTGTGCCGCACTATGCTCCCCCTCCGCTCTGCCCCCGCTACCCTTACCGACAACCCGCCACCCCCTCTCCCCCGCCCCTGCCCCGCCGTCCAGGCCCCGTTGTAACACTGCGCCGGTGCCCTCAGACACGGTGTCTACAGTACCCACGGTACCGCGCTACTGTACGCGGCTGCGCGTTTGAGAAGCGTATGAATACACTGCATTACAATTAATATCTGATTGTGTAGAATTTCTAAGATATATTTGGAATAATTTTTAAATATCCTACTTTTCTCTAATAAAAATTCAAAACCTGTATCCTAATATAAATAACCTATCCACGTCAAGAGTGAATAGTCATTTACTAGGTTAATACACTTTGCCAACATTGACCACATCATCACTTAACACCAGGTGGGATCGTGGTCAAGCGTTGCTCTGTATAAAAATAAAGCCTTTGCCTTTATGTTAAGGCCGCCCATTGAATTTAATTTCTGTGTATGTTATTACATACAATAATAATTTTATTTATTTTATTTTCATAGAATCATATATTGATTTGATTTTACGATTCCGCCACACACTAGGCAAGCCTGTACTGTAGAGGCGCCTATAGATCTTAATTTATAACTCACATGCAATTACACTTTTAAATATATTACATATATGTTCACATATATACATTGCACTCGTCGCTTTGAGACATAAGGTATTAAGTCTCATTTCCCTAGTAATTTCGTTAGCAACCTTCAAACTGGAACACAGTTGTCTCCAAATTATTCTATGGCTGTAGACATAGGAGCAGCTGCGATATCTACTTAGACGGTTTCTACCAAAAGGGACCTACCATCATTGCTTTCAATATATGAGGGCATATTACTGGGTGAACACGTGTTTCCATTCCTAACCCTTATTGTCACTTAACACCGTGTGAAAAGGACAAGTGCTAGTCTTTTGTGAAGTTAACATTATATCCGTCGCCCTTGCTTCAGAGTGCGGGGCTCCGGTTATACACACCGGGTACACAAGGTACACCCGTGTTCTGCTGCAGAGCATCCGACATACAAGAACGGGCCCGAGTAAACACGCCAGTTTTTTTTTAAGTTACGCGATTTAATACTTGGCTTAAAGCATGTGATATTAGTTGGTGTTATACTAACTGTGCGTAAATTGAAAAATCCACAGGTACAGACCTTTCGGAGTTCAAACCACTAGGCTATCACGGCACGGATTCGGCAGTTTAAACATATACATCACCAAGACACATGTAAATGAAAATCCGCCGGATATCTACACTCCAAAGAGCAGTAGCAACACTAGGTTAGGTTTAGATGAATAGGCCGTCGGCCCCGTGGTCCGCGTGCCCAGCGTCAGATGATGAGCTGTATACGTCGCATACGATGGATCAGCGCTGTCATCATCAGAGAATATATATTATACTCGTCTTATGTCATGTGTATCTGCTTCATTAGTAAACTTTCACTTCCTATTAAACCTTCGCAAGCCGTTTCCGATACGCCGCGGTAGTGAAACATCCGGTGAGAGCTCCCGCCGTAGTTAAATGTACGTGAAGAGATAACGTGTTATCTAACTTTTTCCCTTCAGCCATTATGATTGATGTCATGGGAGAGTGCGAAGGCAGGGGTGAGAGGGGGAAGGGGAGGTTTTTGGATTTGTCCTCGCGGCATCCGGCCGACTCGCAAGTTTTTACAAAAGCTTATCGGGCAATTTGTTTGTTTGCGCAACACAGCTGCGTGCTGCGGTTTAAAAAAAAAATTTAAGCATTTTTTGTTTAGTGGACTAATATTTGCTATAGGGCTGTAATTTTGAAACTTGTTCACCGGAATTACCCGTGGTTAGGTTCTCGAAATTTTGTCATAGGAATCTCAGCAAAGTCGCTGATATACAAGAACCTGCAAAAGTCCTGGTGGTATTCCTCTGTTACCTGAGACCGTATAGGTATAGTAATGTGCCAACATTACTATGTCCCCGTCAAAGGGTGCTGTATGCTAACGACATTACTGGGGTAACGAGACTTAATAGCTTAAGTCTCAAGGCGACAATCGCTATGTGATGCTATATACCATCTCAACCAGTACCATGTTGTTATGAGCAAGGCACATCTTCACGATCATACGTTAAAAACACAGAAAAAATACAGAATTAAAAATACAGAAAATATGTACGCGTTGAATTAATAACCATTTCGTTTGAGTCGGTTTAAAATGTAATTACTACGTACTGACGGCGAGGTAAGCGTGTCTAGGGATTAGCTAATGCTAAGCTGGTGCCGCTGGGTGCTCCGGCAGCCGTAAAGCCTTCTCCAGAGGGGCGGGGTGAATGTAATCTCCGAGGCGGGCGACAAATCTGCCGACCACTTCCGGCCGGATCGTCTCACGGTCCCCTTTACTTCCGCTGGGGGCGCCGCCCGCTATACTCCGTATATTAGACATAATTAGGGAGTAATATTAATTTTATCCCTAATTAAAAATAAGTAAATCAGTTACAAATGTTCATGAAATATTGTTTAAAAATATGTACTAGAATAAACAAAAGAAATAAGAACAAATAAATATCAGCATTAAATAGTTTTTATGTTAGTATAAAAAAGCCTTGAACCATAATTTCAAGGAAAATAGAATAAAACGGGTTAATATTAACTTGAATACTATTTTGATGAATTTGTATGACTTTTGTTAAATAATTTCTTTAGATATGTTTTTTATTAAGAATATAATTTATATCGTTATTATGATCGATTTAATTATATAACTTGTACATTGTGTATTCATTTAATAACATTGGTATTTTGTTTTTTATTATCGAAATTTATATTACTTTACCTAAATAAAAAAATTATTTATTATCCCGCTTCCGCCTGTTGTTTGTACCAAGCATGACAAAGAGCCGGGCCGCCGGCGTGCGCGCGCACTCCGATAGGGAGACAGCGATTTCCTTTAAATAAAGAATGTCCCGTCTGACGAGCTGGCTGCTGCCACCACCACCCCCATCACTTCATATACATATAACCTCGAAGAATATATGTGATGCAGTACACAATGCTCACATTGCTGCTATTAATAATTCATTTCGTCAAAAGTCCTTGCTGAATTTTTAACTTCTCAGTACCATAACTGCATCAGCATACAGTCGCTTATATATTCATTAACCCGGATTAGGTTATTGTTTCAGTAATTATAATTTCTCACAGTAATTAATTATCATTACTAATTAGGTAGAATGTTGTGAACTTCTTCATCAGAGAAGTTGAAGAACAATCATCAGCTGATACACATTTACTGGGCACAAGCCTCTCCCCAATAATGGGTAAATGACAAGGAGTAGAAGTATAACTTTAGTTAAGTGTTAATGGTACTGTTGTATTGAATAAGTAAAAAAAAAATTACGCAACGTGTCCGTATGTCTGTGTGAGGAGCGTTTTGTAAAGGGGGTCCGTTCTGTCTGGCCCTTGGCGTGCGTCATCTATCACGGGAGGAGGGTCAACCGTCCCGGAGCTTCCGGCTCGTCGCCGCGCTCAATTAACCCGTCAACGCTCCCGTCGGGGCGGCGGCCCGGGGCTCCGGGGGTCTGGACCCTTGTTAGACTGAACCCATTAGCGTAATATGCGCGTAGTTTTAACTGGGCGAGTGGCCGCTAAGATAAGAGCCGCTCAGGGTATCCTGGATCCCATAATATATACAAAACTCCAGCAAGAAGTAACCTCTTTGCTACATGAAAACGTTAAAAAAAACAAGGACTTTTGATAAATTCAAAAAGACCATAACTGATTGTAGTCTTCTGCCAATATCCGCGAAGTGTAACTACGTGTTCAGTATTGAGGGACGTATGGAACAGCTCCTAAGATGAACTTACTTCGGTATAACATTAGTGAGGATGCGGTAATGATTTGAGATCCTGCAACCTCTCCAAACGCTGTAAACGACTGCCGAGGAGTTTCATTGGTCCAAGTGAGATATCTTTTTGATGATTAACTGATGGTCAAAAGAGGGTTTCTAAAGATTTAGCGAAAGGTTTGACATTGATTTCGACATTATTCATCATACCGTTAGAGAGGCCGCGGTTATGTTCCGAACGGAGATACAGTGACCTCTACAGACGCTGACGATGACCATCGCAAGGGGTTTTAGTGGGTAAAAATTTCCATATAACCTTGACTTCCCCTAGAAGGTAAGGTATCTTTTCGAAGATTTTCCCCCTAAGAAAATAAGGCATGCCGTGCCCGTTATATCGTGACGTGCCGCTGTTAAGATATTTAATATAAATAACAGCTTAATAAAGTATGATCTAACGTACGTACATACAAAACGGTGGCATTTTATACCAAAGCACGCACAAAGGTGGGGTGGGGTTCATATGTCAGCTCTTCATTTGTTATTCATTGATGCAGTCATCATCATCAATCGATAGACGTCCGGCTGAACATGGACCTCTCCCAATAGCAAAGAATTTGGGTCATCTCTCACCATGGCGACCTAATGTGGGTTTTTGTGGAGCCAGACCCTCGTTTGTTGATTAGAAGGGTGCACCACGAACAGGTGATGTCGGTTTGCTCCCTTGACATGTTGTGTAAGACCTCTTACGGATATGGTACTGAATAGGTAATATTTTATTTAATGTTCTCTATAGATATATTGTACGTAAAATATTTATTTTCATAAGAAAATATATCTGTATCATCACATTGTTATGTTAAACTCACAACCCTCAGAGCAATGATTAAACAGGAATATATCCCAATATAAGAATACAAAGTGATGATACATCAGTTTATATGGTGAAGGTATATATATCGCTACCGATTCACGCGGATCGCTACCGGCGCCGAATGGTACCAACGTAATGTGGATCTCCACAATGACCTCAAACTCCCG
>DWLS01007816.1:0-10401 GCA_018246255.1 Pachliopta kotzebuea | reverse complement strand
TGCGTTTAAATTTGTGTAGATATTGGCCAAAGCCTCCGTGTCCAGTTAAAGCCTGAACAATTAGCGGATTTAACTTCTTACTTTTTAACAGTGCATATGCTTTGTCGGTATTGGGAAGAAATGCTTTTGTTACCGCCGGAATCTATATCTATATATCTATACTACAATAAAGGCAATAATTACATTTAATAATAACATAGTGTAATCTTTTACCAGCGACACTTTTAACCCTATATAAAGCACAGGTTCGGTTGTGTGTGGAGTATTGTTGCCATATTTGGGCAGGTGCAAAAAGTAAGTTTACTTTTTGCACCACTATAATTGCAGCACTAGAATCGGTGGAGACGCTGGCTAAAAGGCTAATTGATAATCAAGAACTTTTTGCAGTTAGACGGGACAGTATTGATCACAGGCGCCGAGTGATCAGTCTCATGATGTCCTGTAGGACACATTTCGGGGAGTGCGCGCAGGAATTTCATAACGCAATTCATTCATCACCTTTTAACCGGACAAGGTACAGCGAGACTTCATCCTTATATTGTGAACATCCTTAGTATACGCACAAAGTGTTTTGGTACTTCATTCTTAATAAGAACAGCAAAGGAGTAGAACAACTTGCCACTATGACACTATTTTAAGGTATTGCAATAAAGATTTTGAAATAAAAAATATAAATTACCACCATAGATCACATCGTCACTTAACACCAGGTGGGATAGTGATCAAGCACTAACCTTTGTTTCACAAAAAACAAATCTGTGGTGTTTGTTAAATTGTTATATCTACTATATTTGCTATATTGCAGTTGTGATGGTCTATAAAACGATTCCCCCCCTAAAAAACAAAAATTTGTTGTTGTAAAAATCACTATCCTTCTGTACATAAATGCGAGCAATGAATCAATGTACGACGGCCGTCAGTTTCCGCTAAGGAAAATTCTAGTGTACAGCTTTTCCTTTATTTTTCCTCTTTGACGTTTCGTTTTAAATTTCAAATTCGCATATTCCTTGACGTCAGTGTTCAGCTAACTTCGTCGCATTGAGAATTGCGAATGTTTGCGACGTGTATGAATGATGTGCAACTAACTCGTAACTTAGTTTTTGCAGTAAGCTGCGGAAAACACACAGAGTATTGTATGTATATGTATTTGTATGTATGTGTATATATATGTATCTATATCGAAGTACCACAAAAAATTTCTAACGTTTCAAATCTAACTATAACACTTTACCTACGACAGTATCTCCCACCTTCTAGGTTGTCAGGCAGAGAATGTCCATAACCATTAAGTCCGCCTTTTGGAACCTAATATTAAGTATGTCTATCAAGTTTTTAAATAAATAGAAAAAACTAATCGTACGTACCTAACGCAAAGTGCATGTAACATATGTATATAGTACACTCATAAATATTTCTTCTTGAAGTTGAAGTAGGAATAAAACACTCCTCAGAAGTAAGGCCAGCAATTGTATCTAGGTAGTAAGATAACTTTGTCAATGATATAACTTAATTTCCAATTCCTGTCGTTTTATAATGTACTCATAGATTTTTTTTATTAAATAGCTTGTGGCAGATCGCTCACTATATTATATGTGAAAGGCATGTTTATGTATAAGTTAAAAATATCCATACATTCCCAGAGATCCTAACTATGTCGTCTGTCTATATCCATATATAAATATATATATAGACAGACGATATCTATACGAGCAGCGGGAACCACTGGACTTAAGGAGCGGAAGACCACGTTTTTTGAAACAGCTTACAAGAGACCTTAGTTAAATAGTGGTTAAGAAGACGATGATAACATATGGGTACAAACACAAGGTTATATACAGTAGGTGACGTCTATTACAAATGTTTACTGGTAGTAGGTTTCTATTATCGCAGACCCTCTAGGTAGGTACCAATGCAGCTCCTATTTCTGCCACCGTTTAACATTATTTGAGGGTGCTGTTTGCTAATAAAATTACTTAGGGTAACGAGACTTAAAACCTAACGTTTCAAAGCGATAAGTGTAATATCGTTCTGTGTATACCATCTTAACTAACGCAAAGATGTTATGTGTACTCATATCACTCGGTATATGATGAAAGCCTTGCTCATTTCGTCGCCTGTAAGCTTAAAAATAAAATACTTGTACGTTAATGAAGAAAACTGATTATGTACTAATTATCGTTACTTTTTTATCTTATATAAGATTCGTTTAAATGCAATTTATAAACGTAGCAATTTGTCCGTGAACCGCGTCAAACGTTTGTCCACAGCGACACTTGATTAATCTGATTGAACGGATTGCGCTCAGAGGAACCTAATTTAAAGCTCCAAAACATGCTCGTTACGAGGATACGAATGAATAGACCCATAGAACATATCTCGTATGTATACCCTACTTCTGAGGGGAGAAGTCAGGGTTATGAGGAATTTATACCCACTAAAACCCCTCGATGGTCATTCTCAGTGCATTGCGGAAGGCTCCGGGACCTCCTACGAACGGGAACTCATCGTTGCCTCCCTGCACTGCTACTAAACACATCCTCGGAAGAGCTGTTACTCTCCCCAGCATCCACAGTGTGTTACGACAAAATACGAGACCACTTCCTACTCGTCCTCGGGCTCTCTTAATATTCAGTAAGCACTTTCTAAGCCCGCGAACCCTAAAACCTTTACAATCGCGTTCTTCGATAGGCAGGGCTTACCTGAGTCTTATTCTTGATAGCCTGAAACAAGGCTACTGTATACATATATCTTTTTTAACGCGGAGAAAATCTTCAAAAGATAACTTGCTTCTGGGGTGAAGTTAGGGTAATGAAGAATTTATATCCAATAAAACTCCGTCGGTGGTCATTCTCAGAGCATTGTGAAAGGATACTACGGAACTCACCGGTGCCTCCCTGCACTGCTGCTGAACACATCCTCTAAAGACCTGTTACTCTCCCCAGCATCCACAATCTGCTTCGACAAAATACAAGACCACTTCGTACTTGTCATCGATCTCACTAAATAGTCACTAAGGGCCCCCGCCGTCAATGACACGAACCCGAGACACCTTTCATTCTCCTTCTACGACAGACAGGGCTAACCTTAAACCTATTCTTGATAGCCCTAGACTACAGGGCTACTCTATACATATAGCTAAGAAATAGATACCTGTGAACACATGTAGAGAATAGTTTCTTAACAAAACTCTTCTTAAAAAGAATCGATCAACTAACAATCGACTTTCATAAAGTTTTTCTTTCTTTAACAATCCTTCAAATGTGTTTAATTGGCTGCTTTTATTAATTACCTTTCGATATAATTATGAACAGCAGCTTGGAAACAGTTGTTAATTATGTTCAGTTTATGCTTTATTCATTACTATATTACTTATGTTTTCTTCCTTTAATTTAAATTTATCCATGCAATAATTTATTATGAATTAACATAGGCACTGCAGTAATTAGTAGACGGGTCTGAAAACCAGCGTTACTTGCTGAGACCTCTGCCTTTTCGCGCTTATTAATTTTATTGTTAATTTTGATTTTATGTAATGTGTTTATAGTGTGAATAAACTCCTTATTATTTTTATTTTTTGTTGTTTTGGAAAACTTCTCTTTCGGTGTTTATTACGTCCATATGGCTGGCCATAGACAAGCTTTAAGAACTTTTAAATATGGGTTGTTGTAGTATATAATGTATTAATAAACGTTTCAATTAAATGCAAAGAAATTTACTTGTGAGATGGCAAGTGTTTAATATAATAGATTTTTGCTTTAGTAAATATATGGACGGAGCTATGTCTAAAGTTTTTAATATTCTGTGAATTGTATAAAGTTATAATTACTATTCTTAAATGAATATTGTAATACTTATACATTACATACTTCATGAACTAATCCCAAATTTTATAATATATGGTAAAAATTTAATGGTGTATAATAATAATTAATAATGCATTTAGTTAATGAGCTATATAGAAGAGGTGAATTTAATTTGAAAGGCGATATATTGAAAAAAGAACAAGGAAAGAGTGAAAGGTAATAGGTATGAAAGTGACATGGTAGAGAAAGGTAGGAGAAATTAAGATAAAAAAAGGTCCCTACAAAAAAATTTTCTTAGTTTAAATTAGGCTTTATTATATTTTTGTTAAAATAATTAGTGTAATATTCGTCAATTGATATCTACTTTATAATAATAGAGAGGCAGCTTATAACTGTCTGTATAGTTAGATTAAGTAATTGCATCTTTGTATAATGGTCCTTTTTAAAAAGCTTACTTACAATCACTTATATTTGACTGTTTTGAAATAAATAGGAATATATTTATCCAGTCGATAACTTCACTAACTCCTTACTCAATGCGGATACACTGCAGATGAAATTTTGTAACAACTAACAACTACGGAAGTTGCTTCGATACAGTTAACAACTACTATTCGATGTATTGGTCCATGACATCCACTCCGAAAAACTATTTGTACTCTTCATAAATTTTATACTCACCGTTAGTAATCTATTTAAGTAATCAACTAGTAAGATGTCCAAATTCTTTATATTTTTAAATACATATCAACTTGACGGGCTACTTCCAATTATAAAAGTAAGTCGTCAAATTTAAGCAGAACAATACAATGTGATCGAAGGACATGAAACGACCTATTTTTTGTACCACTAAGGATGCAAGAAGCATACAGACTTCCTGATGGTAAGCAGTAATCGCCTATAGAAGCCTGTAGCACCAAAGGCACGATTCCAGAGGAACTTTATCACGCCCTTTTTAGAAAACTCCATTCTGTAGCTCCTTGAGAAAACCTTAGCAGAGAGTTCATTCCATAACTTGATGGTTCTTAGAAGAATATTTCTATGGAACCGGATCGTATGTGATCATTGACCGTTGTAAAGTATGAGAATAAAGTCCCTGTAGATTACAGACGGTATGATGGTGAAATGTGGCAGTAAGCATCATATCACACCAACAAGAGTATTTATCACTTACTAACAAATTGCTTTGCTCTTCCAAAAATTTTTTTGTCCTTAAATTGACATTAAACATTTTCACAAATCCGTAATAAGATAAATGAAATAATAACTTTATAAAGATTACAACAGAGCGAAAACATTAAAACTTTGAGCTTTTAGACTTAAGAAAGAAAGCTTTTAACAAGTATTAACTTCAAAAGAATGTTATAAAGAGAAACTTATTCGTGAATGTATTAGGCCATTGAAAACATATTTATTGATCATAAGAACAATTATTAATCTTCAAAAGTATGAGCATTTTTATTTTTTATTTATTTACTGGATAATTATAAACTATAAATATTACAAAGTAAACTTATAGCAATAGTAATGTAGATTATTGAAACGATCTACATGAGGCTACAGACTTAATACTGCAACCTTTAAGTCGGAAGAGTCTAAAATTACTATTTAGAAAACTTCATAGTTTTTCAAGTGCTGCAATTTTTTAACCAAACATTTATTAAAAAAACTACTATTTATTCAGTAAAAAAATATATTTATGTAATACATAAGTAGTGTTTTACATAGAAAAAAATATGGTGAATAATCCTCGTTAATCGGTTAATAATATAATATTTTCGTGTGAAACCAGAGCCTCAGGTTCACATCGAAAGGTCCGGATGTGGCTCCAATAATAAAGTTACATTACAGTATGAATTTGTGTAAGAAATAGGGTTAAGAATACATACAAATAGTTTAGATGAATTAATGAATAGTAAATCAGAAATAAGTATATGAAATATTGTCTAAAGATATGTACTGTAGTAAACAATAGAAACAAGAACAAAGAAAAAGGTCTGTATATACATATGTGTATGTGCAACAGTTTTTTTTATAGCCACGCGATTTGATACATGTCTTAAAAGATATTAGTTGTTTAACTGCATATATTTGAGCAATTCATTGGTGCATTTCGGATTCAAACCCGATACCTTCAGAGTGGAAGGCAGGCGGTTAAACCACTAGGCTATCACGACTCCTATGTACAACAGTTGGGATGGTAGACAATTAAGTAGTAATAAATTATGTAAACAAAAGGATAAAAAGACTCTAAATATTAAAATCAGGGAAAAACAGAAAAACAGTTATAAAGTTTCTAACAAAAATTATTATAATACTTATCCTTTACTTCACACACTTTTACTAGGACACCTTATTTAAGTTGAAGTAATACTAATTAACAGTCCACCGATGTACAGAGTTAAGTAATTAGTTTGTAAGAGATGAGAAAACGAAATTCGGCAATTCACAGCACCAACGTGGCAATGATTTTCATAATTAAAGTTCTTTGAAGTTGGTTATCATATTTGCCGACCTTTGAGAAGTTTTAAACTTTTCAGTCAAACATTACTCTTATTTGATATAAATTTTCTGAAGTTCTTCAATAACTTAAGTAAAACTCTATTGCTTAATTAATATATAATAATTTCTTTTTATTTATTAGACATAGTGAGGAGACGAGTAAGGTCAAGTGATGGTAGGTACATACACTATACTAATACACTTGCCCATAACACGATGACGCTGGTTAAGATAGTATATACAACACCACATTGCTCACATAGCTTTGAGACGTAGAGTGTTAGATTCTCATTACCCCAGTAATTTCACTAGCATACAGCACCCTTCAAACCAGAACACAGTAATGTTAGCAAAGTGGTGTTTTGTCAGCTGCAATAATAACTACCTAGCTACATAAAAGAGACCTACCACCAGTTAAAATATATAATATTTATGTATTTAGTTACTATATATTTCAAGTTTAATATAAAAATCAGTGGAATAAGTGAAAGTACTACAAAGAAACGGAGGAATCAAAATTAGCGACTGTTATAGTAGAAAGTATAGAGAAAGAAGGAAACATGTACCATACTTATAAGTCTATGGATTTGTAGACTGCACAGATTATAACCTATTATTTCTGTTTAAAGACAGAGATAATGACAAACACTGCACAGTGAATTCGCTATCTGAAATATGCTGCTCCATCTCTAGGAATTTCTCCCGTTTCTCTTGCCCTAATCGCACCTGAACTTACTTGACGTAATATCCCCACGAATCATATCCACTGCTGGATATAGGCGTCCCCACATAGTAAAGGATTTAGATTATCTCCTACTATGCTGGTCTAATTCGGGTTGGTAGGTAGCCAGAGCCTTTGTTTGTTGATTAGCAGCAAGTGAGGTTCGCTTGGGTTCCGTAAGAAGTTGTATAACGAACGATAAGAGAAGTTGTATATATGTTAACTTCAATATATGATACTTGTTCATATCGTCTGTATTCATCGCAGGCTCCGGTCATTTTGGGATTCGCCATTCATTTATCCCGGAGCGACTAAGGCACTATGATTTTCAATTTCCACCTTTAAATAAAAGCCTGTTCATATCCCCCGCGTGGAATTTGGCGTGAAAACATCAATTCGGCGATACTGCAAATTGAAATGTCTGTATGAAATATGCAGCGACATTTGAATTTTAGAGCGACTGTTACGGCATAAAACAAACGGAATGGAAAATGTACGGAATCTATCGTGAAATCGCTTCCAAATTAGTCGTTTCTTTCCTGATCATAATTCTGTGTATAATGGCAAAGATTTCAATGCATTATTTAATATCTGTCACCTTTAGATAACTTTAAATTTTATTAAAATTATAATCATTTGTTTAAACTGGTGGTGTAAGTCCCACAGAACTCCTCACGGGCATCGGTTCAAGGTCAAGGAGAGTTCCTCCTGTTTTTGTGACCCTGGGGAGGACCAGACCGTAGTGCATATTATCACCTCCTGTCCCTTATTTAAGAAAGAGAGAGCAGATAATGTAATTGTGTTCAGAAAAGAAATTAATGTTGGTAGCATCGCTTCTCTGATGAGTGATGACGTATATTCATATAATTTGGAAAAGAAGTTGTACAAAAAGTTACAAAACTGAATAAAACTAGTCCTTAATATAAGTATTAAAAATTTCAGTTTTATAAAAATAATAATGTAAGCAAGAAAGTATAAGCACTGATGAATGTAAACGACGAACATAAGAATGAAATGTAAAAATAAATAAAGATAAATGTAATACGGCGTACTTTAGTCTGAGAAGCGATACCTGAAAGAAGAAGAGAAGATACCAAAAAAATGCATAAAATCCAGAATTAAAGAGAAAATAGAGATAGGTAAGAGAAAAAGAGAAATATAAAAATTAAAGCACACATAGACCCTTACCCAAACCACGAAGTGGGAACGCTGTAAAAATTAAAAAAAAACTTCTCATGGGCCCCAAGCTAGCCTTATTACTACACGAAAGCGTCCAGCACGCGATCGTAGCAATATCAAGCTACACGGAAGCTGCATATACTACATAGATGTTTCGCACGACAGTTTGCATCATCGTCAAAACTGAAGCAGAGTCTGAAATAAAAATCAAAGATTATAACCTACACATGATCATAAGGACCGATGATGCAGCAATTGCAGATACAGTACCCAAATTGGAATAATAAAAATATAATGTAATTTAAAAATAATAATATCTGTAGACAATGTTTAATAAATTAGATTTTTCTTAACATTCAAAATTTTTTGTAACTAATTGATATAACTAGCGTCACCATAATCATCATTTTAACCGATGGATGTCCAATGCTGGACATCTCTTGTAAAGTATTTAAAATACCATCTAGTACTGGATCCAGTAACTCCCAGCGACTTTATATATCGTCTGTATACCTAATGATCTATCTTACTAGCGTAATAGGTACTAATATAAACTAAGAATGAATGTCCCTAACCTTTTTATTCAAGAGCACGGTCCTAAAGTCTGTAGTACAAAAAAGCCAACCTCACCTGCTCGTGGTGCTGCTAATCAATGAAGGCTCTTGCTCCCCACCAACCCATATTCAGGCCAGCGTGGTGGGGAACGGCCCAAATCCCTCTATTACAGAGCGTGTCTCGGCGATGAGTGTTATCTGGTACTGTGTATACCGTGTTAACAACCGCCACGTTATGGGCAAGCGTATTAATCACCTTCAAGTGAACTCCTTTCTACACACACAATAAACATACATAAAAAATAAACAGTTTTATAATGTTGCATGACGTAAATTATGTCGTCATAAGATAAAGGCTGACAATGAATAAAGAAAACACTTACAGATTCATTAATCGCACACAGTTTATAAACTAGCCACAAGGACCCATTGTAAACCTTAGTATATAAGGAGCTTGCATTATCAAATAAATCAGTTCTCTCTCAGTTTTTATTAACTTCACATCATAGCTTGGGACAATAGTTCCAAGCACGTAGTTTTTAAAAACCCTTCAACCCGATGGCACAAGCTAAATCGTATCAACAAAATTCTTAATAGAAACTAATTTTCTGCTTTACTATAAATTATATTGAATCAGCGGTTATTTTATATTGGAATTAATTATAGATGAAAGTATTGATGTTCCATACAATAAATACAGAGAATACTCTTTTGTTTCCTGGTTTCTATCGACTACTGAAAATTATGAGCTGATAATTATTGTTCACGTGCAGAATTTATTGACTTTGTTTGTTAAAAATTATTGGTATTGGTGATTCATTTATAATAGGATGACAAAGAATATATTTCTATAATCTACAGTTTTTAGCAATATTAGTTTAACCACTAAGGTGGTAAACAGGCATACGGCCTGCCTGATGGAAAACATTTACAGTAACCTGCAGTTACTGTTACAGTTACACCTGCAGTACCAGAGGGACCACTGGCGCATTGCCGTACCCAGAAGAATCTTATAACATCCTTTTTGAAGGGCTCCAGTAGCTCTTTGGGAAAACCTCGGTAGGGAGTTCATTCCATAACTTGGTGGTTCTTGGGAGAACATTCCTCTGGACCGGGACCGTACATGACAATAATGGTTCTAGAGTATAAGGATGAACTCCTTGTAGATGGTAAAACGTTGCGATGGTGAAATGTGACCGTGGGCATCAAATCAAAAAGTTGATTCAAAACACATGCTGTGCACAGATTATTTATATTTATATGATCATTTGCCGGATTTTTATCCTAGGTGGCATTCCCAGCCAGACAGACAGAGAGACAGAAATTTTGAAGGCAGATCTTTTCGAAACATAATAATACATACACACATAGTAAATAACAAATAAAAAAAATATATATTTATTAGTCACAACAAACCAAAGAATTGAACGAAAGTGTTTGGAGCTATTTATATATATCGGCGCGATAGATAATTCGGGGCAATTAAAAAGAATCTCTTTAGTTAAATAAAAACAATCAATGAAGAAAATATCTTTTATCTGTTTGGAATCGATTGCAACTTGTAATTACTCAAGTCTTTGTTCAATATCACTCCTTGTAATTTAAAGCAACACGTGGTTAATAACACCACGTGTTATTTCAA
>DWLS01007815.1:0-10402 GCA_018246255.1 Pachliopta kotzebuea | reverse complement strand
ATAAATAAAGAAATCTACAAAATACAAGTTATGTGTTATTAGAACAATAACAATACGGGTTACATACTATGAAACAAATTTAGTAAACTTACCAAACAATGCAGATTACAAATTATATCCGAAGCAATAGTAATACAAATTCTTTTCCTATGGAGCACAATGTCCATTGCAATGAAAGTATAAAAATTTGAAATCGGTTTGGAGTCGGTCGATTACGCCGCTATTTATATTCGTTCGCGCAGTTTTCGATGAGACTTATCATTCTTAATTTGAACGAAAATAAAATTTGTTACTACGTTGCACTTAGTCTTTCATGCATATGTTAAATACATAAATATAATTACAACATTTAATAACTGTTAACCTTGTGAAAATTTATAGTAAATACATGAATCTTGTCTTTGTGTTCATATTATTTATCAAAATAAGATATTGCTAAAAATTTTCGACGTTTTTTCAATATTTATGTAATAAAAATAAATGTTTATATTGTTCACTATTAAATTATGGTGTCTGTCGGAACTATCGAATGTCACAAATTTGAACCACATTGTGGTTAAAAGAAAAATCCACTCAGAATAGAAGATTGATATCATCAGTATTATTTATAGTTAATATTTTTAAACATTCATTATTATGTTTTTATTTGTATTGCGTTAAATCATTGTTAAAAATAATAATAATTTATCGTTATTGTTTTTGCTAACGATTTGATGCCGGAGCCGCCGCTTTGATTTTTGAAAAGAGTAAGATGTTGGTGAAGAGAATTAAAAATGATTTAATTTTTGGTAACAATTTAATACACAACCTCTAATAACATGGAAATAATTGATTTACATAAAGCGTAAATCCTATTTATTTTTTAACAAAAACAATCTCTAAATGTTATAGACGAGTCTAACATACAAATTTTATTAGGATATTATAATCTTGAAAATACGGTAACAGTCAAATAGTTAACAAGATTTGTAAATATGATTGTATATGTATACACAAAACATGGAAGATTTAGTTGGAGACATAGTTTTATTATATAGTTATGGCCCTACACAAATACATGATATTCATCCTTAAAATTAATCAAAATCAAATGCAAGAAAAACTTGTTTTTGTAATTTTTCACACATTTGTTGTTTATTAAATTACTACAATCTATTATAATTTGTGTTCAGAAATTCTATATCATATACAAAAATATCTACGTTACGATATAGTATAATAGTAAGTAAAATTAATATTAATTTACTGCTTATAAAAAAAATCACTCATGAACTTGGAAAAAAAGATGTTCAAAAATTACAGTGTATTACAAAGGAATGTCAAATTAAAAAAGTATATAAAAATAAGACATTACAATTTACTTATATTAAATGGAATCACAATATTTTATGACATCTATTGCAATTCTTGTATAAATTAAAATTTGGCACCAAAAAACTGGATTGTTTCTACTCTTTGTTAAATATTATACAAAGGCAGATTTATTGGTTAATCTGATTCTATGTGTTGTAAATAAATCATCATACAAGCATTAAGAATTTAAGGGACAAATTTTCATTAAAAAAAAAAAAAGTTAGGCAATGTATTCAAATCTTCCAGAATTATTAGGCAGTTTGTTAATATTTTTTATTTGTAAATAATGACTTAGTAATGGCAAAAATAAAAACAAAAGTAAAAATTGTTTAACCAACCTAAAAAACCGAAAAAAATAGATTGTATCTCATCCAATAAAAAGTAATAAATAATGCTAAGCTGCATTCGACTTAAATAAAAATATTTATCCGCTAGGCGAATAGTATCCATACATTTTGACTAACAAATAACTACAAGTTCACACAAACACCAACAACATTCATTAAATATAATTTAATGCAATTAATTCTCTTTTGTTAAGTGTCTTGTTAATGTTAACACCATTCTATTAAATCTTTACCTTAATATAAAAGAACATAATACACAACCACTTCTGCGATGTGTTGGAAATAGAAAAGAAATTATCTAGTTTTTAAAGTAGGTACATCCAGGCCCTTTAGTACTAAATTGTGAACTTTGTGATATTATACAGTTTTTATAGTACCAAAATTCATTCTAAGTTGTTCTAAGAAAACAAAAGTTAAAACTGTATGTGGAGCTAGTCGAGCGAACGCTGGAACGTATCCTTTGAAGAAAGCAAATGGGCCCTCTTGTGCGGTACCCTTGATAAGAGTTAGTATGCTTTTTACTTCTCCGGGTTTTGCGTTCATGGCTCTTGTTTTTAAAACATCTACTGGCTGTGTTAAAGTAGTAGCAATGGCACCCTGTTTGAAAAAAAATATGAACAATGAATATCAAATCAATCATTGGACCACTTGTATTACATTGAAATAGCCAATAAATAATCTTTTATATTCCACAGAAATAAGAGACGAGCGAGAGGTTCACCCGATACTAAGTGATACGACTGTCCATGTAAATGTGGGGCTGATTAGAATGATATACCACATTATGCTCATCACATTGTGACATAATGTTAAGCCTCATATTACCCCAGTAATTTCACTACCTATACATATTACATTTTAAACTGGCACACACTTGGTTAAATTCTTGATATTACTATATATATGTTATAATCTGAGTTCTTGTATAGATTTACTTATTTATATCTTACTATTGCTAGGTCCCTGCAGTCGAATACCATCTAGGGAAAACCTAACGCACCAGCACCACGGCAGCCCCTATGTTTACCGCTATACAGTAGTGTGCCAAAAATAAATGTGTTCCGATTTGGATAGACAGTCAATTTACGTTCTGGTATAATATAATGGTTGGGAAAAAAAAAATTATTTCACACTCATTAATATTTCAATTAACAAAAGGCATTATGTAATAATAAATGTGCTATGGAATGGTACTTAACACGTTATATCTAAAGATGACGGAAACAAAGTTACGTAATGTAGATCTCATGTTAAATATCACCATATATTGCTAACCATCAGATGAACATACTGCACATCTCATCACTTTGTCCAATAAAAAAAGTGTGTATGCATGACCTATAATAAATAAAAGTGTAACGAATATGTGTGTCTATTTCTTTTGTGTAATAAGATAAGGGGGCTTATAATCATAGTTAACAAATGACTTAATAAAGCAAATTACTCATAAGGAAAAAAATGATCATCAAATTTTTATTTATCAATTTCGGCTTTGATAAATTACAACTCAAAAAAAATGTTTAACTAATAAAGCGGGATGGGACTCAAGGTTAGTAAATTCATAAAAGGGTAGATATCTATAATATGCTCAATAAGTAGTGACACAATTTTAATAAAAAGCAATACATGCAATATTTACTATGACCATGTGCTAACTTCCATGGACATTCATTCTATTATTTTTTGTGATAAAAAATATAAGTAAAAGTAAGTGAACGCATTTTAGAAAGGTTGTGTTTAGTGGTAATGATAATGGAAAAAGATTAGTTTAAATTTTTTTTATAGTTTTTAATATTATTTGCTTTTGTTAAACTGATCTTAAGCAGTTACTTAGAAACACACAAATCCTTTGGTTTGTGCACGATGTTCATTTATCAGTAAAGTACTTGAATTATAAAAGATAATGTATGTATATTTTACATAAAATAATTTGTGCAATGTTCATATGAGAAGCTATGTCGATATAATATTTTAAATTATATCGACAATATTGTTAATGTAGGTTAACAAATGGATGAAAAATAGATTAAAAATGGCAACTTACAGCACTTAAACTGGAAGTGACATGCGTAAAGACATTATCTTCAAAATATTTAGATGCCAGGAACAGTTGTTTGATTTGATCATAGAAAGATAACTGGCCAACGGTCATAAGAGCCGCTCTGCTGCACGTCATTGAAGCACCAGCCCATAAACGAAGTACTCCTTCTTCAGCCGCTACTCGCCACAGACCATGTAAAGCATTCATGTAGCTGTGAATAAAGGTTGATTTCTTAATTATATTAAAAAATGTAAAACTAATCATAAAACATAAAAGATGCATAAAAGTGACCTTCGGTTGAATAAAAGACACAACTATGTGTGAAATAACATATACATATACAAATACACAGAAGCACAAAAACATTACAAATATCTCACAAAAGATACACAAAAACATCCATAACTGGTTAATAAGGTAATAGGTTTCATTTCAAAAACACCATCTAGATAACACCCAAAATTTATGCTGGCAGGCAGTAGTATTATTATGAACCCTTTTTAAGGGGTGCTGTAGCTAGTCAAACATGTACTTCGTGAATATTAAATTGAGAATTAACAGCTCTGCATTATCGAGTAAGTTTTACTGTTGTTTACCTCTACAGAATCAAGTAGATACATAAGTCTTTAGGTAAATAATGATTTCATTACATTTTGTATTAAAAGTAAATATAATATTAAATAGAAAACAAGATATTAGTGCTACTTGTCAAGTAATATGTACAAGCATACTACACTTTTAACTCACTAAAAACAAACTGCAATGTAGATTTTTTTTTTTTTTGGGTGGTTTTGGTATTATGGCCGTGAAAGCTTCATCGGACCTTCCGCTCGCGGATCCGGACTCCGCGAGCTAGAACGTATATACATATATAAATTATATAATATAAGGGAGAGGAGAGAGACGAGGGAAGAGGATTTGGGGAAGGATCAATGTAGAAAGTATGACTATTACCACTACAAAAAAGGGTTAATAAGTAAACAACATCAAAAAGCTGAAATGATGACAAGGATGTTATTAATCCTCTATCTTCTAACTGATTACTTAATCTGAGATTAGCAATGTAACATATTTAAAAAGATCTGATAAGAACAGCTATTTCATAAATTATGTTGCCAATAAAAACTAGGTTGTTTCTAAAATTAAAATGATACTGAAATTAGATAGTTCTCATTAAAACGTACTTTCTTCTCTGTTCAGGCGGTAGTTTGATATCATTCTGCATTCGAACATTAACTAAGTCTGCAGGATTTCCTACAAAACCTCCTGTAAATCCTCCCAATCCAGCTAAAAATGCTGATGTTACAAATGGTATTGGACTACCCTGTAATAAAAAGAAAACAATGTTTATTTTCACTAGTACTAAAAGTTTTATGAGTGAGGAAAAGACCCTGAACGTAAATTCTATGACATGAACCTATTACTTGTTGTCTTATGTATAGTTGACAATATAATTTAATACAAATTATTTTGCTCATACTTATATGCAGTGGCCAATTTTCAGTCTTGGCCACCTTAGGCTCAAGGCCATGTAGTAAGTATCACCCACTCCTTTCTCGCGGCACCCATCATGTTGAGTAAATAATGAATTTACTTTTTACGATTTGCCTCTCCTAACCTGGCTGCCCTAGGCCTAGGCCTCCTGGACCTTAGGGAAAATCCACTACTGGTTATATGTAGATACGAAAATCCTAAATTTGATCAATATTCAATAATTGCAATAATATTATTTAAATCAAAATGTCAATAAATATTGCTTACATCTTTTGGTGCTAATTGTTGTTTTGCCACTTCATAGATACCAAATCTAGAAGTTGAATAAGTAAGTTGTCTTAAAAGAGATGCAGATATACCATTATATAGTCCCATTATCCCTGAAAATGTTTGAAAACTTCTTTTCACACTTTATAACAATATAAATTTTTACAAATTTATTATAAAACCAGAGTATTTGTTTATTGTGACCCTAATTGCTTTTTGAAATATATAAATGTTTAAAGCAGCCACCAAATATTTAAGAAAATATTATAATTAGTTTGTTAATGGCTTTTAATGGTTTGTAATATGCACAATTTACTGTGTATTATATAATTCTGCTTCATACATAAGCACAAATACAAATTAATTTGTAGTTAGTGAACAAGTACATTATCATTTAAAAAATAAACATTACAGACGTACTCATAACAAACTCAGTAAGTAAATATCTATTTTATCTATGAAACATGTCATAGTATAAGTTTTTATTGATAAAAAATGTGTTGAATCTTTCGTATCCCTAAAAGAATATAGTCATTTTATCATTTGGTGTCTAAATGGTTAAAGGTTTTTTTAATTTTATTTCCTATTGGTAAAAGCATATTAAAATTATAATACTCCTGTGGAATCAGGCTGCAAAATCCAATTATATTAAATATATATATAATAGGTTGAAAAATGTATGTGTGAAAAGTATATACATGTATTATTAAAATTTATGGGATTCTCTCTCAAATGGTGATTAATAATACTACCTTGATTTCTTATAATGGTTCCAGTAAGCTGTAACATTGAGATGTTTTTTCCTTTTTGTGTTTGCATTTGTACTTTCAATAAATCCAAGGGATGTGTTAAACAAGCTGCACATGCAGACGCTAGACCTCCGAAGTACCATTGTGAAACTCTTACTTCTTTCA
The DNA here is from genome assembly GCA_018246255.1 of Pachliopta kotzebuea. Classification (NCBI taxonomy): domain Eukaryota; kingdom Metazoa; phylum Arthropoda; class Insecta; order Lepidoptera; family Papilionidae; genus Pachliopta; species Pachliopta kotzebuea. Next base: position 3,986 of record DWLS01007815.1, on the reverse strand, counting down.
CTTGTTTACTCATAGCACTGAAATAATTTTTTCTATTTTTTAAAATAACCTATTTGCCAACATCTACTAGGAACAATTTAAACTATTCTAAGAATTAATCTATGTTTAATAGCTAAACTAAGTCAACGTTGACTTAAATTAAATACATGTTAAATGAATATGAAAGACATTTTTACTTAAAAAATTATCGTGTTATAAGATCCTTGAATAAACGAATACAATAAGAAAGAAATACGCTAAATATTACGATTTGACATCTGTCATTAAAACGTTGATAAAACGGTATATAGAGTTGGACGTAATGTAACCTTAATTCATTGATACCTTTGTAAAAGACAACAAAAAAAATACTAAAATTCATAGCAACCTTATAAGTATTACGTAAGCTATTATTTAAGATACAATATTCAATGATGTTGTATGAAATAACTAAACTCCTTTAATATTATTTTATTACTATAAAATAAATAGATTGCTTGTGTTGTGTACTGTGTTAGAAAAAAGTCATATAATTAACGTAAATAAAAACTAATAGAAATAATCCTTGTATAAATAGTTGTAATTTGTTATTATACGTAATTTGAGTACAATTTTTTATTATATTTAAATTACTATTTATCACTTATTTCATCAACCCTGTTGTATTGTAATGAAATGTCAAAATATAACCTTGAAAATTTCATGTGTCTGGTTTTGTTACAAGTTAAAATGATATTATAATAAAATATTGTGTATTTGTTAAACAAATAATATTAAGGTTAATATTGTTTATTTCGTAAGAGTTATATTTAATTAAAGAATATTAAAGGTACTCACATATCGGGTTATTAAATGTAATATTGTTTTAGTATTAATGTAGTGAAATTAATATATCAGTAGTCTTAATTATGCGGCTTTGGAGTTATGACTGACGGTTAGGATTATATAATATTAGACCGGAGTTTACAAATTACGCGAGCACTAAGGTCGCTAGAAGTCGCGTACAATCACGTGCACACCGAGAGTAAATATTCTGAAATGTATAAATACTTAGTCATTTACCGTATCTCATATCTCACCATTTCTGATATAATCTCCGATCATACGCGCTAAAAAGTTATTACGAATTAATTCTTTGTTACAGGATGTCTTCAGACATATTGTCGGCTTTAGAATTGGATAAAGAAAACACAAGTAGAACTATAGTTGTTAAGGAAATGAATACTTGTGATAGTTCTTTTATTACAAGTTGTCTTTTAGGACATTTTATAAAACGAAAAAGTGCAGTACTTATGATTTTAACTCATAAGTCTGTCAAACACTATCAAAATGTGGGTTTGAAAATGAATTATAATCTTAATAGATATATTGATACAGGTTACATAAATATTTACAATCTTGGAGAAGATTATATTAATAACATATTTAAAAATGAACATTTATTACCTGAAATTATATTTCAGAACATAAAAGAAAAATTTAAATGTTTGCAGAAGAAACATAATTCAGTTAATATAATTTTTGACGGACTGTCACATTTGTTTAACATAAATTATGATTTGAAAGATGTAAATGTAGTTTGTTCAAAGATTATTGAGTTAATTAGACCATATAACAACTCAATATTTATTTGTCATTGTAATGTAGCAAGTGAACATGATGTCACTAATGTTATGGCAAATTGTTTATCTTATAAAGCTTATATGGTTTTGGAAGTAGAGAACTTGGCATCAGGTTGGAGTACTGATGTATCTGGACATTTGACAATAAAATATCCTGGAAGAAAATTTGAACAAGAACACATGTTTATAATGAATATGAAAATAGCTCAGTATTTATTTAAATTGTTTGACAGGGGAGTTAAACTACTTGCACCCGGTACAGTATAAATTTTAACAAAATCTGGTGTTAGAAGTTTTTCATGTAATGTTTTATAGACATTTCTGGTTGGTTCTATGTCTAAATTTTACCTGCATTATCTGTTTGAATTTACTAAACCCATAGCAATAAATTATTTTTTCATTATTTGTACAACTGCAAGACAACAAATAAAAATATTTTTTTATTTATTTCATGTGTCATGTCCACATATGGTAATATGCATACCTATGATATTAAGGTGATGATGGTGATGAATGAATAAGATTAATTTAAAAATGACAAGATTCCAAAAAATGAAGTATGGAGATTAGTTTTGTTTTGAAATAACAAAGTGCTTAAGTTAACACTTAAATTAGCTATTTTAGGATCACCATAGAAAAACAACAATATTTAAACTTTAAAAAACATTTATTACAAGTGTTTTAATTTTTTTTAACCCACTAATTAATGTACAATGTAATTGATTATGACTTTGGAATCTAATATAAATCGCAAAATTATAACAAATGTTTCAGAATTAAGATCTGGTCTGTACCAGAAATCATATTATTTATAAAAAATAAATTCTCACATAATAAAATTGTTCCATAATTAAATTTGTTTTTATCTTCAATAGTCATACTCGACCCTAAATTCATATGATGTTAAGTCACAATGTGGTTGAAGATGATGAAGCATGATCGTTTGTCCAGTGTTCGGTTGTTTGTTTATATTAAGCCTGGAATACTGTTATTTGACCTGAAATTGATACAATGAAGACAGTAGCTCGATAGACGAGCCGCGCGAAAACCCTATTGCTAATCAAACTACACCATAATTATCATCTGAATGGAATTGGAAAATATTTATCAAGATCCGCAGTTAGCTGAAGCATCTCAGACTCGTAACAATTTTTCGATTTTTAATGATTTAAAGACCCATTTAAATGCTCATAAATTAAGAAATTAAACAGAATCACGTAAATATTACAAAATGTGTTTAATAATTAAAACACATCCGGATCAAAATTAAACATTTGTAATAAAATCGGTTATGCGGCACCTTAAACTTAATTTGTGGTGATTAGTTGTTACCCTGGAGACCAGCATACTGAAGGTTAATCTTGGACCCGCTAACAGTTCATCTGTAGGCTCGGTACCGAACACCGTACGTCACTATTATAAAGTGAATCAACTGACGAACCACGTTACTTTATATTAGTTAATAAATTATACATTATTATTTGAATTTATTACCAATACAATGTAAAGATTTTGTTTTAACGATAAACTAGAAACCACTAAATGTTTAATTTCTGTACGTTGAATGATAAAGTAGCTTAATTAATGTTATAGTATAGATAAAGTGATGCCATGACACAAAGTAATTTATCCAGCAACGAAAAATTCCATGGCGGGGTCCGCGCTATTAGCGAAGAGAAACTTATGGTAATATTTACAATAGCTTTAATATATAATATCCGATTTCATAGCGAATTGTTACAACTATTATGATTAAGCTTGTGCATTTGTAGATGAATGTTTTAAAATTTAATCAATTCTAATCCTTTAATTTTTTTTATGTATGTTTATTGCAAATACTAAACGACATCTTTCCTCGATAGAAAGAAATTAAAATATTTCCAGTATAAACAAATGAGCTTTTTTGTAGTTATTATCTGTATTCAAGTTTTTATATATTACAAAGAACAGAAGCTATGAAAAATCGTTTGATAAGAAACGTGTTGGAATAAATGATATAAAAACAGAAAAGATGAGGTCGCCAAGAAAAAGTTCATTAATTAAAAAATTTAAAACGAGGTACATGTTCTGTTAACGTTACACCTTGAACAACCTGAAAATTTTACTGAATTGTTTACGTATTGTCAGCTTTTGTGTTTATCTCCAAACAGTAGTGTTCGATCTGTGTTCCGCTATTCTATTATATTTATAACTATTTTGTTCTGACTTACATTGTGGGGCCCTTTTTTTTTTTAACGCGGGGGAATCCTTTTACGGACGTTCCGCCGGTGCCCTGGGTGGGACCGGAGGGGTTTATGGGACTCGGCCTGGGCTACCCCTACCCACTAAACCTACCGCGAAAGCCATCAGCCGTTATGAATGGGATGCCCCGGATCTGTCAGCGAC
>DWLS01007814.1:0-10402 GCA_018246255.1 Pachliopta kotzebuea | reverse complement strand
CATCGACCACATCTTCACTTAACACCAGGTGGGATCGTGGTCAAGCATTAACCTATACATACGTAAAAAAAAAATTACATATACTCAATTTAATATCACAAATTGGAATGTTTCAGAATCCATAACCTTTAAATCTGATTTGTCTTTCTATATCCTGAAACCTTGTTCCTGCGGATCGCTTCAGATTTAAGTTTTTTGATTTTTAAACGAATCAAATGAATATTTTTTTAATATAACTTTTAGATTTGACCGACCATAATTATAATAGATAATCATTTCTGTTTTATTATACATATCGTTTTTAGTTTCAAGTAGTAAATATACATATAACGATAAAATTTTTAAAGGATTTTTTTTTCCAATTAGGGTCAGGGGACTGATTGGCATTTACCAATGAGTCGCCTGCCGTTGTAAATTCCTCTGCGAAACCTGCCACAGTCGCTGTGGTTTCGCATAATGCTCTAAATCAGGGCCTCTTAAACTTTTTTCGTTCACGACTCCATTTATGAATGCGAGTTTCCTGGCGACCCCATATAAAACGATGTTAGAACATCATGTATTTAAATATATGACATTAAAATCTCTGGCGACCCCAGAATTTTACTACGCGACCCATTTGGGGCCATAGTTTAAGAAAGCTTGCTCTAGATAAATACGTATTAATGTCTAATTAGCAAAAAGATATTATGGATACAGATTAAACATCATTTATTAGTTGATTTAATTAATGATGTATATAAAAATGTCAATTACTCTTAAGTTTTGACAACAAAATTATTTAATAAGCACTTTTCTATGGTATAGCTTAGTACAAAGAATATTAGAGTCACAACCTGGTTGATTTTTAGGTTAAAGTCAAAATTCAATAAAAAATTTTTTCTTTTCCTTATTATATATTTATAATCTCTGCAAATATATCTGATAGAAAATATTGAAACTCATGTTATATAATATATAACTATCGTTATATATCTGTCGACAGAAAAATCAAGCATTCTTACATTTAAGACATAAACCAGCTTTTATTACTAAGAATATAATGTACCTTTTCACATGCTCTTTTTTAAATTACAACACAAATTACTTGTACGGGAGTTTTAATACATTTTTATACCGTTCATTTATTCTTTTACTAACTTAACATCGAATGAATTATGTCCTATGACTCAATAGAGTTTAATATTTTTAATAAACTTTTCTTTTAATGAACTATAAAAACTGTTTGAGTAAAGAACACCTAAAGTGCACACAATACGGTTGTGGTTATTATTATTTAAATAAGCATTCTATATTGCTTTTTTGCTCTATTCTAGGCTTTGAATGTAAATAATGACGCTTTGTGTTACTGAGACTCTTTTTTTTTCATATAATACTACTTCTCGCTCAGAGAACTTTAACTTCTGTGCTTAGAAAATTCTTCTAAAGCATAAAATATTATTAGAGTATGTTTTTGAGCAAATTTTATTTATATTACCGACTCCAACGGTTTTCATTGCGTCATACTTTGGCTTTTTATGTATAATCATAATTAAAATTTGTACGCATAAAAGTTTTAAAAAATCCATTTTCGAGTTAAAGTAAATAATTACAAAGATAAATTTTATGTATTATTTTTGGTTTGAACTTCATAAAATTTTCGTAATTCATTTATAAGAAAAAATACTTATAACCATTTAAAGTCTGTGAACATCAAGAAAAAATAATTCCAATCGTAAATTTTGTACTTATTAATATCGGTTCTTACTAGTTTTTTCGCATCTTCTAATTGCAATATCTAAATCTTTATTTGCAAATAATAACTTGTTAAAACTTCCGAGTGGAAGTTCTCACATAGATTAAAGTTAGCTATAACTATTTGCATTTACTTTATATGTATATGTGGCACGTGTTTAAATTAAATTCAACAATGACTATACAAAGAAACGAGTATCAACGAATTAGTGCTAAACGTTTATTTATTTATACCTTACACACTTGTATGTTGTAAATAATTTATATATGTTAAATAGTTTCACTACATATACCAGCTTCTTTGTTAAAATCACACCTGATTTACTATATTTGTTCTTTATAAAGGTCCAGTAACAAAGTTTACTTAGCCATACCCATATGAATGGTAGGTCGTAATGTTTTATTAGTCTTCCTACAATGTTTGAAATTCTATAATCTTTCCAAAATACATAATCATTTATTAGTCGTTTCTTCTTAATTATATTATCCCAAAACATTACATTTTATTGAGTGATGATATTTATTTTGTACATAATAAACAAACAGAATTCTTTTCGTGTAATAATAAAACCGAGCATGGTTCCAAAAACGAAGGAATTGTATGATTGATTACAATTTAAAAAGTAACCTATACCAATGACTTTTTCAAATTACTAAAAAAACCATGACTAAATTTATGGAAAATTAATATTATATTGAGAGTAAACAATTGCTTATTTATTGAAAAGTTTTCATTAAGAATTTTATAACCTCGTTTGTACATACGCACTAGATTATGTGAGTAATGTATATTATATTTTTACACATGACTTGTTAAAGCTGTAACTAAAACTTCTAAGATGCGTGATATTCCAATGTACCTTTCAAGAATACCGATGTAAAGTTTTTGTTATTAAGCGCTTATCAAAAAACATAAATCGCAGTTTGTCGCATAAAGAAGTTACTGGTGCCAATACTGTATTATATTGTACTGTATACTGTATATATTGTCTAAAAATTGTGTAATTTTTGTGACAAACACGTATAATATATTTAAAAGATTTTTTTAATTTCGATTTTTCCCACATACTGAAAATAAGTTAAATAAATAAAATTTAGATGTCTCACGTAACATGAATACAAAAGTTTTAACTTAATTCATATGAATATTTATACACGATACTTCTAAAATTCTAATTATTCAAATTATTTAAATGAGTGGTTCGATTTTGGCAAGCTTTCTTTCTACAAGCTCATAGATGAAGGTTTAAAAAGTTACTTTGATTCCTTTTTTCTAAGGTTCAACCTTTCGGAAGCTACGATGAAATTTACAATTTCGCAGATGCTGAAAATATTTTCCTGACCCAATTACTAACCGCTTGTTGTATCACAAGGAGTTCCCTAATTCGTTTCTGTAGGTATATATGGTGGAGTTTGACAGCGGAAGGGTTTTCCTAACTTTACATGATAATAAACCATCCTTTCGTCCCTAACAGAATTTGCCGTGAACCCAAGTATTCCGGGCGGACTACCATAAACGGCATCTTTGTCACCTGAAAAGCCTCTCGTTTTTTGCGTATGGAAACAAAACGTGGTACAGGTTTTTAATTACTGCGTATTTGACAAAATCCAGTTCCTAATGAGAGTTTATCGTTTAATTTATTACATAAAGTATCAATAAAATTTAATTACTGTGATCAAGGCAGTCCTTGAACGCACTCCAGCGCGAGCTCTTCGGTCAACGCTCTATATGGCCAATATTAATTTGGAAGGTCGCCGTGCGACCTTCTTTTTGGCTTCAATCAATTACGTACCTCGTCATACATATGAGCTTCCGTGAGCCTCAAGGAGGTTGGATATGTATGTCGACATCAATTCTAGTCATTGCTTTAAATGAAAGAGTTAATTGAATTTAGTAATTTTGTTCGAGCATCGCATGCACATCGAAATGTTAATCCATTGACCGATTTCACTCTCTTTCCTTTAAGTTATCTACGTGATACATTTACACATGCGATGTGATGTGACTGAGATCTCACGGTGACATTATCATAATGGCCTAATAAGTCTTTCCTGCGAATACCTTGTGGGAATGTCAGGGTCTGAGTCACATTGCACGCTAAATGCGCTAACCCTTCATGTTTAACAATTTGCGCATACGCAGACCTAAAAACCTACCCTAGATGGTACCAGTATTATTTTTTTATAAAAAAATTTCGAGGTCTTGTTGATGTTAATTCTATAAGGTCAAAAAACAAACATTACTAATAGTGTATTAGTGTTAATAAAATTTTAAAATATGCATTGCGGTCACGTTAAAGTTAATAAAAATAACTTTACATACAAAAGAGATTACTTTAGAAGATCAATAGATATATTATGAAGCGGTGACCGTCTGAAATAGTACGTAATGCAAAAAATCATTAATAACATGTCCACGTTGTGTCTAAAAGGCATTTAACATGCGATACGGAGTTGTAGCGACCTCAAAATGAAAATCATGCAGCACTAGCGACCGTTATAATAACGAGGTCATTTATCAACAAAATATTAGATCAAAACTTAGATTAAAGCTTATAATACTTGTTAACTTCTTTATCTTCACAAATGTTAGTACGCAACGTTCTGTTAAAAAAAAAGGATGCCATTGTTACATACGTATGAATATGAAAATAAATTTATTCAGCCGTGCCCATTGCATCATTTGTAACTCTTGTATTCCATAAATCACGATCGATCAGGCACTTAAGCGGAGGAGGAAGACCATCACACGAGTATCACTACCAATATCATGACTTTACAATTGTACGATGATTCAAACATTGGTCGGTTAATGTAAAATTATTCCGTATAAAAAGTAAATTTACATAAAATTAAATGATGATTAATATTTTTTTCTTACCTCAATAATTTTTACTAACAAACAGGAAATTCCAATCCAAAAGGCAATGGTAAATTCGGAATAGTCACCGGGTTAGTGACCGTGAGGACACTATCATTGATAATTGCGTGTATCAAAAACACACTCAGTTTTTGAACAAAAATTTATTATAATTTTTTTTATTGTTTTTTATCCCCCAATAGGATCAAGTTATTAAATAAACACATTCAAATTAAATAAAGATTGCTGATATTATGTAAACATCTGTTGGTTTGTAGAATGACTGTGATGTTTTAAACTTACTTTATAATTAATATAAATTAGGAAATAAAAAACCATTGTAAAACATATAAAGAGTAATTAGTAAATAATGAAAAATTATTAAAGTGATTCTTACTAACATATATGTATATGGTATTTTTAACACATTAGGCATAAAGTATGGAATATCGATAAAATATTACAGGACCTTTGATCAAAATCGAAATTATTGGCGACGAGGGTTCGATTTATTTAAAACCTCTTTTATGTTTCTCCGAAGAGAAACCTAATCTAAAAAAAGTAACGGCCGACAACAAAAGAGTTCAAGACATTCTACCACAATACTTCCTTTCAATTCTCGTGTATCTCACCCGCATAACATGACACTTATGGAAAAAAGTCTAAAAAAACTAGGTCCTTAATTTTTTTAACTCATTTCATATCACGACTAAAATATGATAAATTAGTCTTTTACATATTTTATAGGACAATATGTACCAATAAGTTAAATTAAAAATCATTGTTACTCAAATTTTTACCTCTAAAATGGATTGGATTATAAATCAGGAAAACCGTTACCAGTTTCGGGCACGAGGTAAAAGGTATTTCTGAAAAAAACATATTTAAATAACATCAAAATGTTACTCGATACTGTGAACGCTAACAAAGCAGAGGAAGATGTTTTTAGTTTTAAAAATAAGACCCCAACGAAAAGGTTTGTGTCAACACCACCATATAAATTTGAACTGGTCCAAGAGCTCAAGAGGTCTGTAAAAAAGTCTATTAAAGGAATATTCATTTTATTAAAAGAATTTAAATTTAGTGAAGAATAAAACACTATTATTAAAGGGAACAGGTGACAATTTTTTAATGACCGACAAATGATACCGAAAAATTCCGTACACACTTATTGTAACCATATTTCGAAAATAATATGAAGACTACAACTACTACGACTTCACAGAAGGATAAAATTTCATTGAATCAGTACATTTTACTAAAAAGTCGTGTTTTCTTGAGATTATTTCCAATCATCATTTGTAATAGAAAAGTATGATAAACAAATATTGCTTTAATATAATAACTAGAAGAATTTTATGAATTTGATTTGGTAGAATACATAAGCGTCAGGTCTGAAAATATTTACATAAGTGTCGTAATTAAATAAAATTCTTGCATAGGAGTTTTATTAGATTCGAAATGTTCTTAACAACCTTATACGACGACGTCCTTGTGAAGGCCGATATGTTGTACAGTTAGTGATGCTTCGTGTTGAATCAAAATCCGACTTATTTGATGCTTGTTAAGTTAATTTAAATTGTTCATTGCTAGAAAATAACATTTATCTTCCCACATCTATCGAACAAATATTACAAACATCAGATATGCACGATTTCATCACAAAAGATTTTTAATTGTTTTGCTTAGTAAGCGTTATTTAATCAACAAATTATCTCAATTCATACTAAAAATACAAAGTTCTTAAAACCATTAACATTAAACGAAATACTTAAGATATTATTAATGCACGATTACACATCTTACAATTTTTTGTTACAAGTAATACAATTTAGATAGATAAGTTGTTTATTTACTTGCAAGCATGTTGATAATTAGTAAAATAATTGCTACAATATTATGTAAAAAATATTGTGTGATAGACATCCGTTTATTCTTCTTATCTTCTGAATTACATAGATTTTTCCTCATTGCATACCAGAATAAATTAATTATTACAATATAAATAGGTGACTTAGTTTACTTGGTAAACAATCACATTAAAAACAGATTTTTTAATAATTTTAAGAGCAGCAACAAAAAAGATGATTAGTTGGTGCCAAGACCCATTTAATTTTTGTCACAAAACTTGAGTTTAGTCAACATTTACAATTTTTTGGAAATGGAAAATCGTTAGCACTTCTTCTTTTCTATTAAATATAATTGTGTCTATGTACTGCTATTGGTGAAAAAAAATATGAATGTTAACGTTTACCTAGACACAGGTCATTAGTAAATTATTAACAAACGTCGATGATAATGAAGTAAAAGTTTTTACGGGTTACATTTATCTGACTATAAATCGATTAATACTGTAGTAATAATGAAACATGTGGATATGATCAAACACTGTGAGATTCGGTAAAAGCATTAGATTCAATAAGCTAGATGTCTGTGAGGTTGGTTATAAATGATTGTGCTAATGAAATGTCGCTCATGCGTTGCATTGCGTTGCGGAGATCGCCGGGACGGGACGGAGGATGATTGATGGTATATCACAAGCTAGTGGAAACGTTTAAGCATACAACACAAGCTACCACTCTCGTAGCGGTATCCAAACCTTCCATGAGCAGCTCTCGTAAAACATGCGTTACAATTTTTCTCCAAGATTGCACAATACGTATCTGTTAACGGGATCCAGTCTCCAACTATTTGACTTTTTTGTTTGTGCACGGTGAGTATAAATTGATAATGCTGGTAATTTGGTGGCCGCACGAAGTGCCGTTGCCCGCTACGCTAATGAGTTTATAATGGGCATAATAATGTATGATGATGATATATTTTCAGAATCAATGTCTAGGTCGAGTATGTAAACTGAATATAAAACAACGTAACACCACAAACTAGTTTACAACGAATTTAGTTTTTTATCTCAGAGTAAGCGTTTAATATAAATATTTCATAAAAAGCTTTATTCACTACAAAGGTCATGTTTTCTTGACTTTTTTAAATAAAAAAAAAACATGACCTCGCGCTATATTTTCGCACTAAAAATCCATAAATGAAAAGCAAAGTAAAATAAATAAGTTGTAATTCCCTTCATTTAATCTAATACTACCAGCTACATGTAACTTCTATAGAAATTTTCTGTATCTTTTGTAACCGTATATAAATAAACAGTTATTTATGTACATAGTGAGTAAAAATTTATTTTTATTATAACAAATTATATCCGTTTTAATAAAAAAGTTTATATACATAACACAAATTTCGTGTCAGTAGTTTGTTCTGTTTCAATAACAATGTTGTCTGCTGTTGTAAGAAATGTAAAATAAAAAAAACACGAAGAGTTTAAAAATAGGTGTATAATTTTCCGTAACTAGAAGCAGTTGAAGATTGCAAAATGAATGCAGGTCGTGGGATAAGTTAACGCCATCGCCGTCTACGTGACTATAATATTCATCAGGGCAATGTGAACATACTAACTGCGGCGCAGTGAGCACCACAAACAAGTGTAAATTATTGAGAGCACAGCAATGCCGACATTGTAATAACGGAGAGAATTGTTAAAAGCGATACACCTATTTCCCTTTCCCAACTCTGAAAAGCAATTTATTTACAACTTAAATTAACGCTTCGGACGTAAGCTCCCAGCGGAAACGAGATCCAGATAATAAATATAAATTGCTAATAAAATAACAAAAGATTATGTTTTATAAATCTATTGATTTTATGACTAGCTTAATAACTATTGTAACGGAAAGGCCTTTACCGAGTGTGGGATTTTTTCATTCCTCTCTGTCGTCTACTAAGAAATCTGACCCTTAACGGTTTTGATTTTGTTAGTAAATTATCCTTAACATGACCTCATCTCAAATATAATACTATTTTTCGATTCATTACTATCATTTTGTGGATTTCCACAATCTTTTCATATTTAGTGTAAACCATACAGTTAGTAGGAATTATTTGTGGAACCTATTTAACCCTATTATTCATATTGATTATTTCTTGACCATATTTAAGGCATTTTTTAAACCAAGTCAACTATCTAAAAACGTGTTTTTTTTTGTAACGCAAAGCAATATGTAAACGAACGAGCCATAGATAAAATTTTTGAAAAGCGTTTTTACATATTATATATTAAATAATCCAATAACTACAACCTGCTTCTGATTAAATTATATCTTATAAGCAATTATACTAAGTGTAGACGTATCTAAGGTTAACAAAAGTTAAAAATGCATCATACAGAAGTATATTATCTTAAGAGAATTTATTACATTTACTATATAAATACCTCAAAATATATTATGATTGTTTTTAAGTAATGAACTGCGGAAGTTATCGAGCCTTGCGTGGCAGCTTTCGTCATCAAATAAATAATTTACGAGAAACGTCTTCTTTGTTCAACACTAGACTATAATAGGCTCAAAACAATTGGATGCGTTGTTTACGGCCACACTTAAATAACTTTCTTTATCTCTATATTAAATAATTTGTCAATGCTGGTAAAAGGCATTTTTAAATTAGATATTTTTATGTGGAAAATTATGTTAAACTATACTAATTTGTATAGTTTGTTTTTCAAACAAGTGACGAAACTTGCAAATACAGTTCACTGATGATACGAGTAAGTGATACTTATGCTTGTATGGTGCTAATTTCAAGAATATTTATCGCCTATATACGCTCAATGTCTTCGACTTATCTAGTTCTTAACTTCTAATATCCAAGTAATAATTACCGACATTAGGAATTAGGAAATACCAATGTAATATTTTTTCAATTTCCTGCTACATCTTTCCTTTTGTGGTCTCGGCTGTGGTAAATTACACAATATTTTTTTAACAAAAAATGTTCATTTCTTCTATAGGATAAATAAAAAAAAAAACTTATTTCATACCTTTATATAGAATAAGGTACAAAAGTAGGCGACCTCTAATTTTCTCCGTTAGTCTCGGTCTTTCGCTTTCCTCATCTTATTCATTCTATATCTTTCTGTTAATGTCTCTCCATCGTTTCTTCTGCCTTCATTGACTTTTTGTATTCTTTCTAGGCATCCAATTGGTTGCTATTGTTCAATAGTTCTTGTATAGTCTAGAAATTGGCCTGTCAGTATTCACCTTGACCTGCCCTCCAAACAACTTAAACGTAATTATAGAGAGAAGTATTACATCTTTTGTGCCTATAAGGTTTATGTATTAATGTGCAAAATTATAGCCTTTAAAAAAACTCTTGTCTTTCTTATGCCTATTAATTATTTATAATATAAGCAATAGTACGTGGAAACGGAAGTAAAATCCATTAATTGATAACGAAGGCTATTACTGCTAATAAAGGATAACGCATCGGTGGTAAAGATTCGTGAGTTAGGGTCGAACTGATCGTATGCTATGACGCCATCTTCCTAGATCTTCCTTGTACCATGACTCATCAGCAACAAGATCGTGACAAGTTACGCGGATTTTGTTTTCTGGCCCCATCTTTATATCCGAATGAGTAAGACTAATAATAACTTAGGTATCATTTTGCTTTAGAAATTGCTGGAATTATTGTTTCATTTGATTAGGAACCACAGAAAACTATTTATTTCAGTTAATCTTACAATGATGTGGTTTAAATATTACATTTAGTCAATGGCGCCGTTCGTTACATATGCATACCTATGCGAAATTACTGCTAAATCTTTTTTGCGTCATCTAATACTTCTTAAGAAAATTATGCTGTGACTAATAATTATAAATAAATGTTTATGACTTTGTTTTTTACAATTGACTTATATTAATCTGTACTGTGGGAAATATTTAAACTACATTAAAATAATGTATT
>DWLS01007813.1:0-10402 GCA_018246255.1 Pachliopta kotzebuea | reverse complement strand
TAAAAACAAACAAGTATTTGATAAGCAAACAAGGTCTCCGACAATAGTCCGAGGAATAAAAGAGCATATCAAAAATTCTTCTTTGTCGGTTAAGATTCAATATTCACTATATATGTTCATTTTAGTTTTTACTTGCAGAGCCTGAAATAAAAATGATAAAAGAAGCATTTTTAGAGAGCGGCGAGACTTTATCGCTGAAATGTATGGTCCTCCATTTGAATCCTGGGGAGGTGCCACCCGAATTGCACTGGTATAGAGGGGAGAGGAAGACGCCGCTTGATGAGATAAGAGGTGGTGTTTTGATAGAGACTGATCACCCTACAATGACATCACATCTTCAGGTAAGACAATTATTGCCTACAATATTTTTGACGGAGCAGCGATACAAGCAAGACGTTAATCTGATGGTAAGAGATACGCTTGCCCATAACATCGCAGCGCTGGTTAAGATAGTATACACAGCACCACATTGCGCTTATCGCCTAGAGACGTCTCTAGGTGTTAAGTTTCGTTACCCCAGTAATTTCACTAGCTAATTCCCTTCAAACCGGAATCCAGTAACGTTCGCACAGTACTGTTTTTAGGAGCTGCGGTCGTACGTACTATACTGTACTGTTTCCGGCAACAGAGACCTACTACTAGTAATTCCTTTTACTACTCACCTTACTATTTATTTAGATATATATTTTATTTTAAGATTTTTTTAGAATGACATGATGATTACCATCATCAAAACTGGTAATCGGTAATTATAATTAACCTGCTTATAATTTTAAACCATGTACTATCGGCTAGGTAAGTTGGAGAGCATAACAAGAAAATTTCGAAATGTTCACTTCTTTACTATTTATAATATAGCGATTACCTTATTTTTATTACTAGTAAACTATTAAAGAAATCCCTAAAAAGATAATTATTTGTATAACAATTGTGTTGAATCCTGACCTTCTTTGTCATCTATATATTTATGCTATCATTTCAGCTTATATATAAGAATGTTTATAATTCATATTCAGCGGATAAACGCAAACTTTTGGACACAGCCTTTTTTTATCGCGGAGGATATCTTTTAAATGATACTCCGCTTCTTGGGGGAAGTCAGGGTTATGTGGGATTTATACCCACTAAAACCCATTCGGTTGTCATCTTTAGTACATTGGATTGATTGTTTGGATGTGATTAATGGCCTACAGTAATCATTATAATAAAAAAAATACATGGAGGTTATTTGTTTTAGTAGCTAGTCGCTATACCTGGTCGCGAGGTCGTCAAATGTACGCGGCTTTTGAAAACGGTCATATTAAAACCTTTCGCAGAACAAACGGCGGTATACAAATTACACCGTACATGTAATTGCGTCATTCCCGTCCCTCTGTTCCGTATTACAATACCACACCACACCCATACATCTAAATTATAAAGCGACCGCTGTTGACTCTCTTTAACCTACTTTCGTGTTTTTCAACAATTAGCAAATGTTATTTTTTATACAGCAACACAAGCAATAATTACCAATTACATGGCACGTGTTTTCAAAGGGAACAGTATTTGTGTCATTTTCTTGTACTACTAAAAAAGATTACATAACATAAATAAATGCTCATGATTGTCATCACCTCAACCTATATACATTATCTTCAGACTTAGACCGACCATGCATACGTTGATCGAAGGCTTTGAACAAATACTTAAAATTAGGTAGTTTGTTGGAAAGTGTGGGTTTTATGATCGTCATCCAAGATCAAGTAATTTAGACTTCAAACTTCAAATTATTATTAAAGTCAGTGATCTCCCTCTCTTACACAGATAGACTACAAATGTAGACAGAATAAACTTTAAAAAATAGTTTATCAAAAACTAACAAAATTCCATGTTTTAAACAGAAAATATTCTCTTCTTTAGTAGATAGGTCTAGATAGGGATTATTGCAGCTCATATTTCTACCGCTGAATAGTATTGTGCAAACACTAATGTGTTCCGGTTTGAAGAGTGATATATGCTTGTGAAATTACTGAGGTAACGAGACTTATGTCTTAAAGCGACGAGTGCAATATGGTGCTATGTATTCCATCTTAACCAGCTCAAGGTTCTTATAGGCGAGCACTCGTACCATCAGGTGAACGGCTTATTCGTTAAAATATCCTGCAGTTTGTACTGGAAAGATGAACACATAAAATATACTTTAACAGAATTTTAAGTAACGTAAGACATATCATAATTAAACATATATTAAACAGAAGTTTAAAGAAAAAGCATAGAAACTGCTTACTTCATACAATTAATTACTTGGTAATCTTCGAAAATCAATAGCTGACAAACTAATTAAAAATGTATAACTAAGGGATCATAACTTAGGAAATTGTATGAAATGTTTACTGTAAACATAGTGCTTAATATATTTTTATCTATTTAATGTAAATCTAACTGCTAGTACATCTATCCATAAAAATAGTCAACTCTTATAGCGTTAGAAAGCTTTTACAGGTAGACGTCACCAACAGCCGAAATAGAAAGCAAACCCCCACTTGACTAAAGCGTATCGTCTTTATTTATTGAAATCCTATTTGTGGTTTCTATATAAACATATTGTTAATAACAATAGCATACTAATAATATTGTAAGTAGTAGTAATTGTACCCTGAATCATTTACTTCCAATTAGATTATTTGTTGTAATTCTCCACCGGAGCTCTTATTGCCAGTACTGTACAGACATTAGTGTATTACAGTTTAAATGGTGGTGTAAGCTAGTAAAATTACTGGGGTAACGAGACAACATTTGTCTTAAATCGACGAGTAAATGTTTTTTTTTTATTCCTCAAGAAGTAAGTTTTAGGTTTGCACAGCGACAGCGATGAGCTAGTAAAGGTTATAAGGTGTTAGATCTCTTTACACCAGTAATTTCGATAGCATACTTCTTCATCAGATGATCCACGTTCACTGCTGGACATAGACCTCCCTCAATAGTGGAAGAATTTGAGCCATTTCCCATCATCGTCATCGATAGTATACAGCAACCTTTAAACTGGAACACAGTAATGTTTCCACAGTACTATTTACCGGCTGCAATAGGAGCTTTGATGGTAACTGGTGATTATTTCAATGCATATGTTACTGGTTATATGTGATTATTTTTGTTGATTTGATATGTAAATAAAAAAAAACTACCTAGACAGTAACCGGCAAGAAATATCTACCACAATAAATACATGATGCTGTATATCCACTAGTATCAGGTTGTTTTATAAAGGCTTTACTTACCATCAGGTGACCGTACCCCTCATTTCGTAGCTTCGTTATATAAAAGAACACCCTATACTTAACAATTGACTATAATTAAAATGGAAGTGGATTAATAAGTATACATTTGTAAGTGTTTAAAAAGTGTAAGTTGCGTATTATCAGCGGCAGCAGGCGCTACCTGCCGTCTACCCGCGGTAACGCTACCTTTGCTCACTAAATTACCGCAATATATTTGCTCAGTAAAGTGTAAGTGGGGACTTAAATATTTTCTCCCACTGTTGAGGTAGGGTAGTATTACACAAGGGTACAGTTATTTATGAAGACAAAGATAGCGATTTAATGGAGGTAACCTACTCCGGGTGTTCGCTATTTTATTACGAACATCATTCTACTTTATATTAAGTCGTCGCCTTTCATTAATATATATATTTTATTCGACGAGACGAGAAAGGTGATCGCTTGACAGTAAGTAATATGTTTACCCATAACAATGTGGTGCTAGTTAATATAGTACAATGCATCAAATTGCACTCGTCGCCTTGAGACATCAGGTGTTAAGTCTCATTACCCCAGTAATAGTAATGTTACTAACATATTCAAACCATTACATAGTTTTTTTTAATTCGATAAGGGAAGGATATGGGCAAGGTATTCACCTGTTGGTAAGTGATACACTTGTTCATAACAACTTTGTGTTGGCTAAGATGGTATACACTGCAGCGAATTGTGTTCATTCTTTGAAAAGTGTTAATTTTCGTTACTACAGTAGTTGTAATTTTACTAGCATAAAGCACCCTTCAAAACGGAATACAGTAATGTTTGCACATTACTATTGGGCGATAGAAATAGTGCGTGTGGTGTTACTACCTAGACGGTCTCCGGCAATCAAGGTCTACTAGCAATATATTTATTATTTTAAAGATAAAGTTATTTATTAAAGTTCCTTCTAATAAATACCTTTATCATAAAGTAACTAAAAAAGAAAAAATTGATAAAAATTTTCATTAAATACAAACGATACCTTTATCTCTCTTAATGAACAAATACCTGCTAATATTTTTTTAGCAAAAATATCAGGCGCCTAAGTTAGTAATATTGTTTGTAAAAAAATAGCAATATTGGTCAATCCTGAAACTAGAGACGATTCAGTATTAAATTTTTTGTATTACAGTGTATAGTAAACATTATAAAATAAGAGATCAAGGTTGTAAAGAAAGAAAGTATGAGCGATAAAATTGATGATAGAAATAATCGGAAGTAAATACAGTATTTACTTTTTATACTAGATCTTTTATCTACTAGTTCCTAGCGAAAAAGTTTATATATTTATTCACTACTTTAGTAACTTTTTATATATGTATTATATGTGTATATAAAATATGTGAATAGTACTTTTTGATGTGGAAAGGTGGCGCGTCTAAAGATGGAAGATGCGGGCAACTACACCTGTTCCTTAGAAGCACCTATAATGATGAAGACCTTTGCAAGGGTACACGTATTACAAGGTGGGTATAGTTTATTTATCTGGTAATATTAAACCCTGAGCTTACTAATCAGCAGCTGCTGATCGTTAACATTATTATTGGAGAGAGCTGGTGGATGAACAATACAGATGCAGCGTTGTGGAATACCTGTTAATATCAGTCAATAGTTTAAAGGCGTAGTTCTCTCTTCCTTATTTGACAGTAATCTAGGTTCATGATTATACTCTGTAGCTACAATCCTACTAGTAAGACCTGGTAGTAATTACCAATTTACTAAAGCTACACTTACTGTAAGTGTAGTTTAGCAAAGTGGAATTAACACTGATGTAGTTGAACGCAATAAAACTGTAACAGTAAAGCTCCATTACCTCATACATCTTTAAGTAGCAAGGATAAGTAACATGCTTATCTATTAATGTATAGAAAGTGGTTTAAGTAATCTACATGATAATTACTGGTAGTAATGACCATCAATGGTACTGTGGTAGATGATAAATATCAATATTTTACCACCAGCGTTAATTTCTGCCGTTAATTGATACTTTAGTATTTCGATATTAGCTTACTTCGTAGTTGGAAGGATTTGCATGAAACTAGATTTACTCGAACAAAACTAGGTAATTCAAGAAAACCTAGGTCTATTACCACACATAAAGAGCACAATTGTGGAGTGACAAACGGCTTATTATAACAATATACATATATATTCCAATTCGACGAGACGAGTAGTGTTAGAAATGCTTGCCTATAACATGGTGCTACTTAAGATGATATATATAGCAACACATTACGCTGGTCGCCTTGAGACGTAACGTGTTTAGTCTCGTTACCCTAGTAATTTTACTACCATACAACACCCTCCAAACTTGAACACAATATTGTAAGTTCGCTGCAATAGGAGCAACAGTGGTACTAACCTTCACAATCCTTTCCATCAGAGACCTACCACCAAAACATGAACCCAATATGAAAATAATAAAGCAAAGTCAAATTTTTATGCGAAAATTTCAAAGTGAAATGTAATTTTAAAAGAAAAATTTTTCTTATACTTTCCCCACTTCTTTTAAGTAAATCTTCAATTACATAAACGATTATACTTTGGATTGCTTTCTTCGATTTCCTTTAAAGAAGTATAATCGGAGCAAATTTTTTTATTATCTTTCTACCTTAGTGAGTCTTGAAAAAGTTTTTAAATTACAATATTATTTTCATTCAAATATGAACTTTGTTCCAAGTACAATTAGATACATTTTTGTTATCAAGAACTCTTTTATGCTATGAGGACAAGACCTACATGACATTCTTTTGGTGATAAGTGATACGCTTGCATATAACATAGCACTGGTTGAGATGTATATACAGCACCACATTGTGATTGACCCGTGAGACATAAGGTGTTAAGTCTCGTTACACCAGTAATTTTACTAGTATACAACATCTTTTAAACCTTAACACAGTATTGTTTGGAAATAAAAATACGAGCTGCGGTGGTCTTACTTAGATGGTCTCTGGCAACAGAGACTTACCACCAAATAAAATATAGAAGAATCGGTTAAAACTGAACCATCACTACATCATCTAGTCCAGTGATTCCCAAAGTGGTCTATATCGACCCCTAGGGGTCTATGACAACCTGCAAAGGGTCTACATCGGCGAAAAAAAATTTGGGGGTCCATCAAATAAAAATGGAGGTCCACGACAGTGGATCTCAACATATACACTAATAGTATCTATTTACTTACATCATACTATCTTATAATATCAAAACATATACATATGTAGTAAAAAATTATTAAAGAATTATTATTAAAGCATCAGGTTCATCCTTCTCACTAAAAATATTGGTTTATTGCTTATGTTATTTTATTTATAATTTATTTTATGTTTATTTAATGTTACGTATATTTTGCATAACAGATACAAAATTTTATTTTGAGTAGTTTTAATTTAAATTCAAATAAGAAATATATAAATCAACATGTGTTTTTACTTTAAGTTTTTAACACTAAACTTCACTACAGTTAGAAATTTACAGGAATTCAATATTAGGTAAGTAGGGGGTCTACACAACACGGAAAAACATGTCAAGGGGTCTATTACACTAAAAAGTTTGGGGAACTCTGATCTAAGATATGGTATAACTTTTTTTATTTCAATTAACACAGGATCCAGTTTAGCGGAGCTACAAAGCGGTGTCAAGTCTACATCCAGCTACATCGGCCTACTCGTCACATCTATACTCGTACTGGTTACGTGCGGTGACGTGAGATGACCTACCTAGGTAAGGCATATTGCAGTCCAACGGAAGGCTGAGGCTGATGATAAACGCAAGAATTTTAAACATGGGGAACAAGTTACATGTAAAACTTAAAAAAATGCACAGCGGTGAAGTAAACACAATGATTACAGCCTTTCAATATCGGTTTGTTTAGCTTTCAAACTTAACCAAAAGTTGATTAATAAAAGAATATAATAAAATGAAAATTCACCGAAATTTATTTAGAGAAAAGAAACTATCTTTTAATAAATTAAAGCCACTTTAACTTAAAAAGGTCTGTCATCATCATCATCATATTTTTTAATTGCCTGGTGTGGTTTTAGTAAAGGTATGTCATTTCGCACAAGTCAAATTATATGTAGTATATCTGTTGTTATGAACGTTTTAGGAACACTGTAAATTTGTTATTGTTGTGTCAGCCATGGTAGATTCAGGATCTGATGAAGGTAGCTTGAAAGCACTAATAATGTAGATTTGTTGGACAGTTCAGCGATGGAACAAATGATGATGATGATAAGAGATTTATAAATCAAAACGTTTCCCTGTTTCCTTAACAATACGTTAAAGGTTTTTCTTTTAAGTAAATGCCGTTCAAATATTGAATGAAAATAATTACTATTGTTACCAATAATTAATAATGTAAAAATTAAACTTAATTACTTAATATAAAAAGGGCAAATGTATCGATTTATCTCACGGCCTGCTATCCTTTTCGGTGAAAAGGTTAAACACACGGGTTAGTAATCCAGTTAACCTTGAAGTAAGACATCAATTTGAATGATTTATTGATGATTGGATCTTTATTTATCGGCGCTACTCCCCCCTATGTAGGATACCGTCCAAGGATCACCTGATTTACGAGGACCGTCAGCGAAATTGGGACTGTAAATAATACATTAAGATATATTTGATCTTACATACGTTTAACTTGATATGTACATAGATACTGGAAAAACTTATCTGATATTTTCTTTCCAACATAGCTTAAGGTTTTCTATGTTAACCCCTAGGGTACTGATTTATTTAAATGTTTTAAGCACATTTTTATTATTAAATTTTACTGCAATATCATTATAAATACATTTTTTTTAAACGTAACCAAAAAGGTTTTCAAGAACAAGTAAATATTACAAGATTGGTTCAGACGAGTCTGACTCGTCATCTGTAACTTTGATTATTCATATCGCTGACGAGTCTCATTCGTCAAATGTACCCCAAGGGTTAATGAAGGCTTATCACGCTGGCCATATGTTGGCCAAGTGCGAGTCGGATGTTTCTAGTTCTCTGTACTTGTTCTTGTTACATGTTAGTTTCCTAACTTTCAGTTAGTTTGCAAACTATGTCATCACTGCATATATATTTATTTATTTAAAAAAATGTGCTTGTTTAAAGAATATCATTTCATATTAAATATCTATTTATTTTTTGATCATTTAAGTAATAAAGTTACGGTTAAGTACTCGTTGTCGTGTTTAAGATATCAATGAATCTGTACATATCACAATGAAACTATAAATATCTCGTTGTCATATCTTTCAATGTACTTGCACTTATTTCTAGTATACTTGGTAACTTAAGGCACTGTAGAAGTTATTAAGTTGAAAAAGAGAAATAATTTTTTATTTCAAATATCTTACCGTGTTTTCAACATAAACCAAAACTTATACTAAGTTTGTTAAGTAGTATGGCTGATTTATTTGTATTAAATTAATATGTTTAAAGAGTTCATATTTATATATTTCTCAATGTATTAATTTTTTAAATGTATAATATTTACATGCTTTCTCTCTTTCTCTTGTAAATGTTGACAAGGTAACAATACAAATCACCAAAAAAAGAGTTTCAGGTTATAACCTAAGTAATGAGTAGTGAAACCAAATGTTTGTATGAACTAAAACTTGGACATATAGTAAATATATCGCAACCTTAAAATGAAAAGGATTAAATACTAAAAAATTTAATGTGAGAAATCGGAAATAAAGTGATGAATGAATGAATAATTGATTAATTCTCCACATTTCTTCATATTATACATTCTCCAAAAATAAAAGTACTTTTTCATATACTGTTGAAAGATCAAGTCATTTTACATTTTAAGGTCGCGATATTTTCATAAGTTTTCACTGAAACATATAGTTTATATGTTCATAATATAAAGGATAATACGACATATATATATGTAGACATACAACATATCTATTACTAATAATGTACCATATCTGTTCGTAAAAATGATAATGTTAATATGTATAGATAACGTAAGGAAATACATCATTTGTATTTACTATTAATTTCAGTTTTGTGCCTTAGTGTAAGCGAGAATAAAATATATAGTAAGTGAAAGAGTAAATAATTTAAAGTTCTCAGTAAATTATTGTGCTTATATATTTTTTTTTAATAAAATTAATCGTAAAATATAAATATCTGATAACCCATGTTAGAATATCGGTGCTTAAGTTGACTGTGGTTTAATTATCGTGAAATTGTTATACATGTGTGTAAATTATTGGTGATAAGTTTTTTTTATAATAAATAAATATATTGATAAATTACAAATGTGTATTATAATTTTATTTAAAAATTTCATACGAATACCAATTTGTATATGAACACCAATTTATTTAATTATAACCCTAAAATTACTAAAAAAATCTGTTATGGAAGAGGATTTAGATTTTGTGTATTATACAATTATTTATAATTAATAACGGTTTTTCTAACAAATTTATAAATAATACCTTCCATATAGATAGTTACTAATATATTTATAATTTTAATCAAATATAAATTTAAAATAAAAAAAAAATACTGACTAGTATTATTTACTAGTACAAATTAAGACAATACAATCTTTCTTTTTAATTAAAATAATAAATCTATTAGTACCCATATACCTAGAAGGTAATTGTTTATAAATATGTAAAAAAATCTTTGATAATCGTAAACTACTGTTATGAAAAACTTATTTCATTAAAAATTAAGTTAAAAAGCTGTTTTCAATATTTATGTAGTCGTTGTAATATTTATTTTGTTTCCAAGCAAAAATAAATTAGGTAGCTGTCTATAGGCTTACCATCAGACTGGCCGTATGTCCGTTTCCCACCTTAGTGGTATAAAAAAAATACTTAGAAAGCTACCGTTAATAAGTTCAAGAGGAAACCCACAAGCTTATTTTCTACTAAATCATTTAAACTCATCATGTTCACTTCCAATGATGTACATAGCAACCTTTAAAGAAATCATTTCTTCTTTACTCGCTTGTCTAGAACTATTACTTTTTTCATCATCATCATCTCAGCCTATTGCAGTCCACTGCTGAACTTACTTTTTTAGTCAAAACTAAATAATATTTAGGTCTTTGAGTGAGGGCTAAGTTCAGCAGTGGGCGCTTATCGGTT
>DWLS01007812.1:0-10405 GCA_018246255.1 Pachliopta kotzebuea | reverse complement strand
AAAATCCTTATGTACTTTCTTTTTTTGTAACTCTGTGATAGTGCACAATAAAGTATATTTGTATTTGTATTTGTTTTACTCCTGTTTATGACTATGAAGCACCAGTCAGAATGATATTTTTTGTGAGTGTTGTGGTACCAGTAATAGTATCTATGATAATAAATATAAATATTAGTAATGATACTCACCCAAGGGATGAACCCATGTAGCAGCCGATACATTTTGTGGTTCAGGGCCTTCCAACAATGTTACAGCAAGTGAAGCACAATCACATCTGAATTGTAGATAAATAATAAACAAGCCATTATACAGTTTTACTTTTAAAACTATTAGTAATAAACAATAGAACTGGAATTACACAATTACTATTACCTATTACATTTAGACTTTAGTAGACTTAGTAGCTACCATTCAACATAGCTATGTTGAATTGTATTGTAAATACACTGAAATGATGATGTTCAATAGACAGGAACATGAAGAAATGTGTATTTTAAAACCAAAATTTTATTTACAATGTAATGGGGGTAAGGAGTAATTAGCAATAAAAATACAGCTAATTCTACCGCCATACAATAGTGTGCAAAAATTACCATATTCTACTTTAAAGGCTACTGAAATTACTGAGTTACGAGAATTAACACTTTCTTCTCAAGACAACGAGCCAGTATAATCCTGTTATGAGCAGGCATACCACTTAGCACTAGATGGACAATGTACTCTTGTTAACGCTTTGTATAATAAAAAAAAATCAAATAACTCACAAATTAAAGTTATATAGTTCCCCAGTAATTGGATGTGTTGCAGTGAGAGCAATATGCAAGTGATGTGGGCGGCCGATACGGGCATGGCCTGAACTAGATACTTGCACCAGCTCTGGTGTTGCAGACCATATCCTGTCATATAATATAATGTCACATTAATTAAACTATTATGTATACTCTTCTCTTGATGTTTTTAAATAATTTTTCTAGTACCAACATATTCTTCTAGTAATATTGCTAAAGTCAAGAACATATAGTCTTAAAATCGAAACTAGGTTCACTAAGGCAAAGTTTTAGATACTGCAACACAGAAAGAAGTTAATTAAATTGTTCCTTTTTCTTACTTGTACAACATGTACAGCTATATTTGAGTGAATAAAATATATACAGAAATGTCCAACAAATATATTATGCTTTTCTTATTTCCATCATTAATATCAATACAATTTAATTTAATCGTGTAATAAAAATGTTGAAATTAATTTTAAAATAATTTAGAAAGTCTAAAATAGCAAAATATCAGTAAATATATGTATAAATAAATATTAGGAATTACTCACTTTCCATTAGCCCTTACATGTGAATACTTTTTTAATTGTACTTTTACTTCCATTTGTCCAACTCCATTTATCGTAATAATACCAGTAGGTGAAAGCGGAAATGAGTTATGCTGTTGAAAGGCCATTTCATTATCAGACCATATTACTGGCTGATCACCACCCCCAATATGTTTTAATTGTATATCTCTGAAATAAAAGTCCTATTCCTATATTGATTTTTACAAAAACGTCATTATCACTACATGATAGATGTCTGTCTATAGCTTGATAGACGCCTTTCCCAAAGACCTACACACTAATTGGTATCTATGCTTCTTTCGTCCACTTTGAGGAGGGCCCTCTGGCAACGTATCTAGTAGCACTCGGTCCCCTCGATAAAACCCTCGGTCATTAATCCTACGAACAACGCGTCCTGCCCATTGCCAATTAAATCCAGGATTTGTTAGGTCTATGTCTTGAGCATATACATTATGATTATGAAAACCGAACATAGTATATATACAACAGGTAAGCATACATACTGTACTTTATCTGTCCAGGCAATCACTAATTCAGGAGGTTCAATTTGCAATGGTTCTATTGCTGTAGCTGAAACCTGTCCTTCAACCTGAAAACATATTTGTTATAATTTACAGTTATCTCTATAATCTTATGTCCATTATTTATGCAATAACTTACATTAATTAAAAATACCCACTACACAAATTATAAAACTTATCAATAATATCAATAATTTATAGCAATTACCTTTAAAAAAGGTTTTAATAAAAGAAACAAATTTTACTCTGCCTTTATTGTAAGACTGCACAGTTTCCAGAACTTGTTTATAATAAGGGTTTCAAAAATGCATTAACTGCCTTAGTGGTGCAAAAGTCAATTGATTTTACAATCCTGTCTAGCTTACTACCACCCTCATATTGCATGACTTGTGCCTCAACTGTATAGCTATTTTACTTTTCAATATATATGAGACTCAGAGTACCATAAGCAAACACACTGCATAATCTACTGATTTATTTTCACTTATGTCCATGTGAAGTTTAAATTAAATGTTAAGATATTGTATGTTATCAAAGACTTTCTCCATACAAACTTAAATGTTTAAAGAATCATGTCAAAATGTAAAATAGTGCCCATACATATTGGTTAATTAGTTTATAAAAAAAAATTATGAAGCTAATAAACTCACCTTAGTCATCAAAGTTTTGCCAGCAATTGAATACAACCTTGCTTTTATTGTAAATTGTCCCCCATTATTAGCCATTGCTTCAGTGATTGTACCATTTTCTGTTGATTTAATTAGATCAACATTGGCCTCTCCTTCCACATATAAACGAATAAGTATTTCATCACCAGCTGTCAAAGCTCTACCTTCTCTGTCATAGACAACACAATGAACCACAAAGATTTCACTGTAAACAACTATATTAGCCGGTCTGATTGTAACCCGAATGCTGTGTGGTTCAGAGACAGTGAGCACAGCAGTAGCCACTTCTGTTATACCTGACATCAGATAGACTGTTGTAGTTCCGATTTCTGTACCTCTAACAAGACTGATAGCATCCTCTAGTTTTCCTATATTGTCATCTGGTACACTTAAACTATACAAAGTGTCTGCTAAATTTTGAATAGTAAGCCGACCAGCACACATTCTCACTACCCTAAAAATAGTAACATAAATTAGTAGTAAGAAAAATACGAATTAACGATTCAAAAGAATAATAATAATTTTAGTAAACAAAAAAATATTTTTAATGTTATGCAGCGAAAGAATAAACTAATTAAAAGTATGCTTACTTATATCTCAATGTGTCACCTGGTGCAATAATTGCTTTAGCTGGGTTCAAAACGACACTAGCCACAACTTGTAAATTAACATCTGTGCAGATGTCCTCAAGACACACCGTTACTCTACACTCCCCCATTGCTTGACCATACAAGAGTACTGAATGAGACTTAAGACCCCTGACTTCCAAATCAGTAACTCCTGGAGGCGCTTCATAGTCAGTGTCACGCCAACGTACAAACCTGTATTCATATTTTAAAAGTGAACTAATATTACAAACAAGCTTATTAAGATGAATAAAGTTTTTTTTATAAAGAGAAAGTAGGTAAACAAGAGAACAGTACACATGGTTTGATTACTGATGCCCATAATGAGTTACAACATCCATAGGGTCATGACAGTTTGGTCACCCGTCAAAGAGGGAATGGTACTCTCTTTTCTTGAAGGCCTCATATTCTATTGGTTTAGAAGTACTGCTGACAACAACTGATTCCACAAAGTATTTGTGCATGGTAAAAAGTTGCACTTAAAACACAGTTAAAGATCACCAGTCATCCAGACTTCCAAGAAAAGCTTATTTCAGCACTCTTCAATATTTAAGTAAAGGTACATAAAATATATTCCTACTTACGTAACTAAAGGATCTTCACCATAATTATTGCCAAGATTCTCTACGGTCCAACTAAAACTAATACCCTCCAATGAAGAAAATTTGTTACCTGTAATGTAAAACAAAT
This sequence comes from Pachliopta kotzebuea, assembly GCA_018246255.1. NCBI lineage: Eukaryota > Metazoa > Arthropoda > Insecta > Lepidoptera > Papilionidae > Pachliopta > Pachliopta kotzebuea. The sequence goes on along the minus strand of DWLS01007812.1, from coordinate 6,558 downwards.
TATTAGCAATCACTACAATAACAAATACTTATAAACTACACAAGACAAAAATTTACAAGTATTTGTAAAAAAAATAGATATGAGTAGTAACACCATTTATTTTCTTTAAGAATGTGTCCAATCCTATACTTCATGTAAATTTACATAAAAGGAATTTTGATTTACCTTGATCATCAAAAGCAACAACTTCGAAAGCCTCTGGTGCCTCCTCCAGAAATAGCTTCCAAGTTGTACTTGTTATTTTTAATGAACTGATCTTATCAATGTCAACATCTCCACGCAATATCTGTGAAGCACAATTAAAAAGAAGCTATTATGATTGTCATGATATACCATGATAACTTTATTGCAAAACATTTAGAAGTTACATCAAGAAACACAAAACATTAAAAAAATATATGTTTATGTCCTCCACATGTATGGTATGATTTAATTGAACATTTATCTATTAATTAAAATTTTCATTTAAAAGTTTTAAATGAATTAATGAAATCTATAGCAAATGTATTTTTATTCCCGAACTTGTTCTTAAATACCGGTTCCCGCCAAAATTTAACAAACGTTTACTTCTCCGGTGTTTACTTCTTCGGCTAGAATAATAACTGAGCCAGGTGGTGTACACATTTTGGAAACTGAAACCCGCGCAGCACGAGAACAGTGACCCCAAGTATCATCGTAAAGAGCTTCAAGATCAATGATGTCATCGCGAGATAAACCCCTGCACAAAAATATTTTTATGAGCTATATTTTATGTAAGGTAGCCCTGTGACATAGTGCCTTAAAAATACTTATATCACCTACCATTTATAACACCCTCCGTCAATTATTTCAAATGTGAAGTTTACATACAAGTTTTCAAACCACGGTAAAAGTACTCTTGGAGTATTTATTTTAGCACTATTACATACATGAATAGTTGCAAGAAAGGACGACATAAAAACTACAACTTTACGTAGCAGCTCCATGTTATATATATAGTAAAAGTAACATGGAAATAGCCATAAACTTCACTTAATTTAAACAAAACTAACCTAAAAAAGGACTCGCGAATTTCAAATATCTGACATGTATTTGTATAGCGTTTTAGTATAGATAAGAGACTAAGAGAAGAGTATATTACAACTATAGATTATACCACAAACCTGTCTAAAAATGATTACACTCTAAAATTAAATGTTGAAATACAGTTCTGAGGCACTATAAGCAATTTTAAAATAAGAGCTATTTAATTGAAAGACATTCAAAGTATCGTATGAACAGGCCCTAAAGAAAGTTTGTTGTACATAAGATGTAAATTTTGTTTAAATATAGTAGGGATAGATGTAGAAATATTACAAAATAGATTAACCGCATTATATTTATTTCCAGTTTTAAAATGAATTTCAGAGATGCATGCATAAATGTTATAGTTTTAAAACGCTTATGCACAAGTGTCAAAATTTTGCAAATGGCTGCTTTGTGTTCGTTTAGTTCGTACTGTGTTTAATGTGAATAATAAAAAATTAAATGCAACATGTGTGTCAAACTTTATGAGATTATGTTAAAATAAAATTTAACAAAAAATTAATTTTCTTATATTGCTAACTGATGTTGTTAGCAGTTATGTCGGTCGACAAAGCTGCAGAAATAAAAGGCAATGAGATCGATAAAATTAAACGTCGTCACAAACCTGACGACACTATTATTGCGACAGTGATAAATAGACGCATTGAAGATACAATCCCGTACACGAAAATGGAGGAAGAAGACGAGTCAACAGAGAAACCTACGGATCTTTGTTTGCAAGGAAATTCTCATTTAATTTCAAGTACAACGAGTAGTTTAGCTGATACACCCGGTGATTCTGGTGTCTTGTGCCTAGATAGTGAAGCTTCTGAAGCTACAAGTCAAGCACTGATGACACACAGTCTTGTTGGAGCGGAGGAATTAACGTGCGACAGTCAGTATGACGCGATACCATCGTGTTCACAAGATATGATAAAGAGTACTACAAGTAGTATAATGACACGAAGTGATATAGATAATCAAAATGTTGCTGTTGGTGATGATATTGTTCCTGAATTACTTATAGAAACTAATAAAAAACTTCCAATTTATGAAAACTTACCAGATGTTGTACTGAAAGCTTTAGAAAGTGAAAAAGTTTGTATTGAGGAAGTAAGAAAGCCGGCTTTAAGGACCTGTGAACCTAAGAAATCATTATCTGAAGACATAGTGTATAGAAGAAGATGTAGAAAAAAATCTCAAAGTGGACCAAGCTCGCAGAAGAAGCGCGTTTCATTTCATGAGGATATTTTGAACAACACTAAAACAGACAATATTCACATTGAAAGAGGTTTTATTTCATATAGACCTGATACTACATATTGTGATAGGTTTAAACAAAAAAATACAGTTCCAAATGATAGGTTTTCATGGTGTGCTTCTGGTGATCAAGCTCCGAAATATGCAGCTGATGTAGCTCAACAAACTATGTCTGATATTCTCACATATGGTGATTCCAAACATGATAGAAGTGGTATTTTTGAATATTGTCAAACTCATGAAGCACATGGTGCTAACACAAATAAAGACAAAGATAATAATAATGTACCACCACCAAATGGCAAGCTTTATGGTTGTGATTCTAATAGTTCAGATTCAAATTTCAGTTGTGACTCTGAATCATCATTGAGTGAGTCATCTTCTTCACATTCCAATAAAACTGAAACATCTCCAGTACACAGAAAATGTGAGAAGACCCAAAAATCATACTCATGTGATGAATTTTCTAATAATGGCCATGTAGCTTTTATGAGAAAAACTTACTTTTCTGAAGCTGATATTGACCAAAATCATGACAGAATGAAAAAACCATTAGAAGTGTCACAAAGCCCAATTACTGTAAAGTCTGTATTGAAAAAGAAGCGTTACATAACCACTAATGTTGTTGAAGAGAGAAAGCAAAATAATAAGGTACTCAATTTGTTGGATGCCAACAACATCATAGATTCTCTGAAGAATTTTTATAGAAATTTTAATTTCAATTTTACACCAGAAAAGGGACTTCCAGAAACCAGTTTTGAAATAAACAATGTGGTGGAAGCACTGCCCTGTGATGTTAATCAGAACAAAAATTTGTCAAAAAGTCTTGACTCTGGATTTCAAATTGATGATGAAGAAGATTTTGTTGAAATCAATCTCAATTCACAATTAGAGGCTGAAAAACCTAAACAAATACCTAATAATTCTAAAAATTCGGTATCTGGAGAAAGGACCCCTAATGAAGAATCACCAAGACATAAATTAACATTGAATATGAAAACTCAAAATGATATAAAACTTGTCAACAAAGCAGATGCTTTTCCACCTTTGAATAAATTTGTTGTCAATTGTGAGAGCACAGTTTATGAGCACAAAGGTGTGTCATATAGTTATGTACATGATACTTTTCAGACAGCATTTGATGCACCTAAAGAAACTTTCGTCCCTATACCTGATACAACCCCTGTGATGGAACTTGTGACTAGTGCTAGCAAAATTGACTTGAATGGAAAACAATGTGATGGTGATACGTCTAGTAAAACATCTACACCGAAGAGACAATTTAATAAAAATGTTCAAGATGAAACTGAACAAAAGAATGGTGTATCAAAGCACTTATCTTCACCAAAGAAACAAAATGTTAATAGATACAGTCGTAAATCCGCTTCAACCAGTAACAAGAATGACGATTTTACCCAAGCAAACAGTGACAACTGCTCCAATACAGACAATTCAACGTTAAAAGGCGCCGATGACTTCAACGAGGAGTATTTCGATAGCCCTGCCAATCAGAAATTACAGTCCAATAAATCTGCTCTACTCAATCGGTATTTGAAAAATGTGTGTCAAAAGAAAGACTTGGAACTTAAAATAAGAAACAATAAATTCTTCCAATTTAAATTGCGCATGGAAAAAGAATTTCCAAGTATCATATTTCCGTTTAAAAATGTGACAGAGACATTCATGGCGTCGGCTGAGAGGATGTCGCGTTTGATAGACAAAGAGGTGATTGAGAACAAAAGGCTTTCCGTGCGTCTACTGACAGCCGACGAGCCGTCATACTTTGACAGTTTTGAAGACAATGTAGCCATAGAATGTAGTGAAAAACTGAGGCTGCAGCTATTTTCCTACCCCAATGAAACACTGAATAGGGTACGTTAATTATTAACCTCCATTATGTATTTAAATTCTTTTCGCCAAAATGTTTGCTTCATCATGACCAGGCTGCGGCAGTCCAATGCTGGACATATGCCTTTTCCTTAAGAAACGCCACTTAGTCCGGTCTTCTTAATATAATAGGTATTCAAAATATTCGCTTGAAGATAGTTAATAGCATCATCACAAGTAACATTTCAAAATTAGTTAAATTACGTAAACACTTTCAAAAATTCAACTATGTATACATACAGCGCAGGGTATAGAAAATATATTAGCATTCTTTTCAGAGCAATAAAGTTCAAATTTTACGTTGTCTTATATAAATCTAAGCCATAATATTAAAATTTACTGTTCAGGCACCTCTCAAATATTATCTTCTCTGTAAATTTTATTTTATCGGAAATACGGGATGTATAAATCTATGGACGATATCTTGAAGGCATGGAGTCAAGTAGATTGTATGAAGCAAGTCTCATTGACTGCGCTTAATTGTAAAATTGCTAAAGAACGGCTATGAATTACACAGACAACCTTGACCACCCCATTAACTATTGCTACAGTTATTACAAAACTGCATGGTTGCTTTTTTATTTTAATCATAAATATGTTTTAAGGCACCGAAATTCGTTTATTTAAAAAATTCTGCAGTACTTTTTCCATTGGTAAAAATATCGACTGTAGAATTGGGTATATGAAATTCTGCTCTAAAATTTAATGCTGTAACTTGGAATGTTTGCGTTGTCCTATTTAATACGAATATCCGTTTTAGATGATGAAAGTTCAATCTCCTTATAACATGGAAGATGGATCATGGACGCCTCTACTCGTATTCATTACTGACTACGCTTTGTACGTAGCTGATGTAAAGCCCGGCGGTACAGAGTACGAACTCCTTTGCCGACTGCCGCATAACGAACTGGACGCTATAGCAGTAAGTGTAAAATCTTACTATTGAATCATTATGGTTATTTTCGTAGTACAAGTGGCCCATACAAAATTCTGAAACTGAGCACCCGCAACTCGAGAACCCGACCACATATCAACAAAATTCCAACGGCTCTTATCTTATCTAAGCGGATTCAGCCTCCTAGCCCTTGTAGTTCTCGAGATTGAAAATTTTTGACGGACAAACGGACGGACATTGTCGTTTAAATAAGCATGACAAGCTATACCACAGAGATGTGAAGATCGTGGGAAAACCGGTATGCTCCATGAAAATTAGCTTTCTTTGAGATATGGTATCCAACAATCCTTGCTTAGTGTGATGTATAAATTGCTTTGATTCTATTTATCAGAGGTTTCCGGTCCTTACAATGCCATAATTAGGAGGGCTATATATAAGTGAACTGATATTCTACTCCTTTTAACGTCGACTTCGCGACGAGACGAGCAAGACGTTCACCTGATGATAAGTACTACATAATAACTTGGCGCTGGTTAAGATGGTATTTACAGATATTGCACTACATCGCGCTCATCTCCTCGTGAAATAAGGTTAAGTCTCGTTACCATAGTAATTTCACTAGCTTACATAATGATTTAAACTGGAACACAGTAAAGGAGCTGCAGCGGTACCTAGACGTCTTCTGGCAACAGAGACCTACCTACCTAAAACTACTAAATCATTCCAACTATCATACTATTAGGAAATGACATTTTTTATTCCTTATCACATCTTTTTATTTATTTTCTGATAAGGTTTACTTTCTCAGGTGGGTCCGGAAGCTCAATATATCCAAGTTATAGACGTAGCTGGGAATATAGCCTGTTCGGTTGTGACCGCCGAAGGCTCTTTGGGCGCCCGTCTCGCCTCCTCATTGGAATGGAGCGCGCGCACTTCGCCTCTTCGTATTCAACGGCCTCCCGCAATGTTGCCGTTGAGTTGCTGGCCACTAGCCTCAGCAGTTACCAGGCTACGTCACGAAAAACGGGTGAGATATATAATTAAAATATTAACATTAAATAAATAAATATCGTAATGTTAAAAATTACATGCACTGTCTATCATAGTCGTGCATTAATAATAACATAGAAAATCATACTTGCTGATGGTAGGTCTATGTCGCCGGAAAACATCATGGTATGTACACATTTACTACTACTTACTACCCCTGCCGTCAAACAGCAATATTTTTTTTATGTGTCGAGTCGACGTGACGTATATATAAAAAAATTGTCAATTTTTGAAGCAACCGGTCTTGTTCGGTTGGAAGTTCTAGTCATTTTGTTTATTCGACGAGACCAGCAAGGCGTTTACCAAATGGTATGCGACACGCTTGCTCATAACAAGGCGACGTTGATTAACCGTTTGAGTCCCAAGCAGCGCGATCGCGCTGTTCAGATTTTATGTTGAGAAAACCCAGTACATTTGGAGCA
>DWLS01007811.1:0-10406 GCA_018246255.1 Pachliopta kotzebuea | reverse complement strand
ATTCTCGTCGGCGAAGTGGGTGCGATGATATCAAAGTTTAGCTTATCAGCTAACTTGTATAGGCGACTGCCGTTAGGGTTTTGGCGTATGCGGTCCCAGGAGCTATGCCTGCTGTTGAAATCGCCCATCGCCTAAATATTTATGTTGTTAAGTTTCGTTAACCCAGTAATATCACTAGCATAACTCCCTTCAAACTATTACACAGTAATGTATTCAATTTACTATTTGGCGGTAGAAATAGAAGCTGCTGTGGTACCTACTTACATCAGTCTATAACAACAGAGACTTATCAGTACTATGTTAAGTATATTAAGGTGAAAGTATATTGTATAAATAAATAAATAAATACAAGGTTATAATGAAAAATAATAATTTGTATAGAAAACAAGGACGGGTTGAAAATTGATAATCTTTACCGGAATTCGTTTTATAAATACGGGCAGGTTGAAATTAAGGGGAGGTATTTCCCCGTTTCCAGTTCCATTGCCGTTTGGTACTGTGCTCATTTACTTAAAATTGCTCTCAATTTATTGGGATTCCCCGAATGATTCCACATAGACCGTTGCCGGCTTCCGCTGGGAAATTCTAGTTCATCACGTGAAAATTTGTTTCATCAGCTGCCGTGAAATGTAATCGACACTATTTCGTATCATTGATCTCATACACTTACCCATTGATCCCTCACACATTTACCAATACATTCACTACAAATATCTTTAATTGTATATGTAACTATGTAATATTTACTGTTTCTTTAATTATCATATGTATCTATATATTTCTTATGTACAACTGCATTGTCGTTTGCGTATGTAATTGTATAAATAGCATTTAAACATTATACTGTACACTTTTGTATCTATAAGTTCAAAATAATATTATTTAGTTGACTCAATAAATAAATAAGTCATATATAAATGATACTTGCACTTGTCACAGGCACTAGATATCCACAAACATATTGTATAATGTATATAAATATCTCTAAACTCTGTTTCGTTATATTTCTTTTGTTTATGGTGACAAATGAATACATTTTTATTTATTTTTTAATTTTATTACTGATCGTTAACTGCTCACTCTTAAATAGTTCATTATAGTGTTTAAATAATTAATTTTTTGACATCACTCATTCACCTGATGGTAAGTGATACGCTTGCTCATAACATAACGCTGGTTAAGATAGTATTGCCAAATAGTAATATGCAAACATTACTGTGTTGTAGTTTGAAAGGGTATGCTAGTGATGATTACTGAGGTAACGTGACATAACATTATTATCTCAAGGCGATTTTTAGAAAAGAGAGGACCGAGGTAGAAACCGAGCTCGGAAGAAAGGTAAATGTTGGTATCATCGCCTCTCTGATGAGTGACGACGAAGGTCGCTGTATATTTTTTGTAATTCGGGAAAGATAATTAAAACAAACAAAAACAGTCAGAGCTAAAATTTAAAGAAATGTTAGTGATAAAAAATGCAAAAGGTAATGAAATAGTGATAAAGTGTAAGGATTGATAATCAAGATAAAAAACTAAAATAAAACTTGTAATACGACGTACTTTATTCTGAGAGGCGAAGCCTGAAAGAAGAAGAAAAGTAACATAGTACAAGAATGGCATAGAAATTTGTGGTATGAAAGAGAAATTAAGGAAAAGGAAAGAGAAGATAATAAAGAAAAAAAAACATAAAGTATACTAGGAACCAAAACACGAAGAGGGAATGAAAAAAGAAAAAAAAAGTAAGCTGGTTAAGATGGTATACACAGCACAATGATACCATCGCGTTAAGGCAGTAACTTCACTAGAATACCCATCTTTAACTTAAAGTTATCAAGCTGTGGATCTTAGTCATGTAAATTAAGATGAGATCATGAAATAATATAATAAAAGATTTTATCGCAGCTTCGGAAAGTTTTCGAAGCAACCTCTCCTTCCAAAGGGAGAGGTAGTGGGGGTGGGGTTTAATTTTTAATCAAACGGTTGAATTGCTGTCATATTGCTTGATAGGAATTACTACGGAGCGGGACCGGTCAATGGTTTTCATTTGGTTTTCATTAAAACCTCCCCCTTTATATTCGGGGGTGTAACAAAATAATTAGGCTCGTTGTCCTATATACCCAATTTCACTGCTGATAGATCTTTATTGCTGGAGTTCGTCTAAGTTTTGATCTAAGTCCGGCGACGTCAACAGCAGCCACAGTCCGGTCAGCTAAGGACCTCTACGGGGACCACATCAGCAGATCTGACCTCCACATCTTTACTAGAGATTCGTTGGCGGGCCGGATCCTAATATTCTAGCTTTCTATCTAGTAGCTAGGCTACTTGTTACTAGAGATCTAGCTAGTACCTAGTAGCTATCTGTAGTTATAGCCTTATAGTCTCGAGCTACCAATAATAGTACTAAAGTAAGCCCTGCCTGTAGTAAAAGGAGACTGAAAGAGTCTTAAGGTTCACGGGCTTAGAAGGTGGGGACCCTCACTGTCTATTAAGTGAGCCCAGGGTGGACAAGTACGAAGTGGTCTCGTTCTGTCATACCAGACTGTGGATGCTGGGGAGAGTAACAGGTCTCCCTGGGTTGTGCTCAGTGCACAGAGAAACCGGTAACTTCCGTAGAAGATCTCGGGGCCTTCCGCAAGGGTGACCTGACCACCGAGGGAGTTTCAGTGGGTCTAAATCCAAAATAACCTTGACTTCTCCCCCCAGAAGAAACGTATATTTTGAAGATTGATCATGGACATAAAAGGTATATTCATTGCTAATTAAGAGACCATTCACAAAAGAATAAAACACAGGAAGAGAAATTAATAGATGAGGCAAAGGTATAAAAGTAAAGTGACAATTGAACTTGAACTCAGCTATTTTTTGGTGGTAGATTTATTCTCGGAGACCGGAGACCGTCTAGGTAGGTACAGCAGGTCCTATTGCAGCCGTACAGTACTGTGCGAACATTACTGTGTTCCGGTTTGAAGGGTTCTGTATGCTAGTGAAATTACTGGGGTGACGAGACTTCACATTATGATAGTATGCTGGCTTCTTGCTTCTCTCATTATATTTGGAGATCGAATATACTCCTTTATCATCAATAATCTTATTCTTTCTTTTAAGTAAATTATAATTATTATTTTTTATTTATTGATATTTTTTTAGCACAAGCTTATTATTCTAATTCTATTAGTTAAATACTTTAGCAGTACTAAAAGCTGTACTCAAGCGGTTGTTACGTTAAAATAAATCTAGAAACTTCTATAAAATTCCAATTGATTAAATGCTTTGAAAAGTAGATTTTTATTTAAAAATATTATTCAAACTTCACTTATAAAGTTGTAAACAAAAGTATCTAATAGAACCTTTTTTTTTAACGTAAATGAATTTTCCGGTTTGACCGAGCGAGGGATTAAGTCCACCGTTACTATTTTAACTCGAATACAAATATTCGAGGAAGCGATGATACGAGTAGAAGGTTCACTTGATAATAAGTGATATACACAACTCATTAAGGTAAGTCTCTCGCTAATTGTCTCGTTATCCCAGTAATATCTCTAGCATACTATACCCTTTGGTACACAGTACTGTTTGCTAGCTGTAAAAGGAGCTGAGGTGTTGTTACTGTTTTGTAATTAAAGGGTGATAGTAAAATTACTGGGGTAACGAGACTTAACATCTTACGTATCAGGGGGACGAGGGTATTGTGCTTTGTTTACAATATTAACCAAGAATATGCGCAAACAATTCACTTAGCATCAAGTAAAAATCTCTTGCTTCGTCGTATAAAAAATACATTACTTCTGGTTACTTCTTTAATACAAAAGAAGCATAATAAGCAATACTAATTAAAGAACTATGCTTTTAACATCTGAGTCATGAACTTTAGTATTTTATTTAGCAAATTACGAATATTCATTCATAGCGCTGTATACACCCTTTTCTTGTTGGGCAATAAATCTACAAAAGAACCTCTCTTTCTGGAGAAAGGTCAGCTTATGTAGGATTTATACCCACTAAAACCTCCTCGGTGGTCATCAGTGCATTGCGGAAGGCCCCGGGATTTCCTACGGAACTCACCGGTGCAATGTATACATCTTAACAGTTTAAACCTCGCTGTCGGTTGACTGGAACGTAGTAATGGTACATAAAAATTGCAAGGTTGCTTGATGAGTTAAAAGTTTTTCCGGCGCTGTGGAGGTCACTTGGCTGAGGAATTAATAAAACACTCCGCTTCAACATCAATTACAAATTATTCATCACTACGATGATTATGACTGGAAATCATTTTAAATGATTCCCTTATTACAAATAGCTCTTTCTAATTATTCCTTTAATAATATTCATTCAATTATGTAGGAGTTCACCCCCACCCTACCCAACAACCCGCATTGGCCAGCGTGTTGGCAGGTGACCTAAAGCCCTCCAATATTGGAGGCTTATGTACAGCAGTGAACATCTATCGGCTGATGATGATGATGAAGTAAGAATAACGTGCAGGATGGTCACCTCTTAAAAAGTGGTCACCGAAGACCATCTAGATAGGCACCACCGCAGCTCTTATATTTGCCACTAAATAGTAATGTACAAAAAGCTGTTTGCTGAAATTACTGAGGTAACGAGACTTAAAACTGCTGTCTCAAAGCGACGAGCGCAATGTGGTGATGTGTATACCATCTTAACCAGGAATATAAGCAAACGTATCACATACAATCAGGTGAACGGATTCGTCTCGTCACCTAATCGGATAAAAAAAACGGAACATAGTTATATCTGCATTACTTTTTGTCAGCTGCAATAAGAGCTGCAGTAACTACCTAGACGATAACAGGTAACGTAGACCTACCACGAGTAAAGACATGACGTGTGTGATGGGAGTAAAGTACTTAACTTTTTGTACTAGAGACAGATCTGTTGTTTGTGTCTAGGTAGGAACCAACGCAGCTCCTATTGCAGTCCAAACTGTACTAGACCGGGAAGAGACCTACCACCAATAAATATATAGCAAAGTTTAGCTTCAGTCGTTTCTTCTCTTTAAAACCTTGATCTCATCTATTCATTTCTTTTACTGCCTTTTAATCTCTTGTGAAGTGAATATATTTATAACTATTTATCCAATCAGATTTAGCTACAGATCCCAAATCCGCTAAACCCCAACAAATCAGAAACAACCCACGAAACACGAAACTTGCCCCAACACACCCCCGCAGTAACGTGACACTGCGGGCCTACAACTTAGTACACGTTGAATGGTATACAGAAGTTCTCCAACTCGGGCCGGTCGCTGAGGTACATTATAGGTCACGCAGTTTGGTAAGTTGTTAATGGAAACTTAGTTATAACTTATAATAGCGCAGACTAAACAAATTCATTACAAAGTAATGGCGTTATCGTAAACTTTAATTTAAAATCAAACGTAATGATTTAGAATTTGATATTGATAGTATTTACAAATTCTAAATAATGTAAACGAGCCTTGGCCCACACTGACCAAGAAAAAGGGAAAAAAATGGGCTGGAATTCTATGCGGTACTGTGTAAACATTTTAACTGCAACGTGATAGATCTGCAGGATCACTGGTGGCAAGTCTCCATTACCGGAGACCGTCTAGGTAGATACCAGCAGTTCCTACCACAGCTGTCAAACAGTACTAAGCGAATATTACTGTGATCCATTTTGTATGGGCTGTATGCTATTTACTAAATTATAATACTATCTATATTATTTCTTTTGCGAACTTTGTTTTATTGAATTTATTATATTTATTTACTTATTTTTCTGCGTTTTCCTAATATCCTCTGCAAATTCTAAAAATATTTAGGATACACTAGTTTCTTTTGAAATTTAGTCTCCTTTAAAAACTGGCCCATAATTCAGGTCGAGTGTCGCATTGCAGGCGCTTTGTAGTCGTAGCGACGGAAATTAATTTTAAGCTACACATTATTGTAAAACTACAATTTAATATACATTAAAAAGAAAACAATACCATTCACCGTCATAATGATTTAAATTTATAATGTCCGTAGCAGGATATAGAATTCTCTGACAAGCGAATCGTACTGACAAAAATCTTAAAGGTTTGCTTCTGTTAGTCACATTAATATAGTCATCTATCATCTGATCATAAATTATTCTCGAAGCTTCGAGGAATAAAATCAACTTTTATCAAGAAACCTGTTAAAGAAGTTAGAAAAATTTCCAAATTTGCATCATCTTAAATAACAATAGCTTAAGTAGGCGAAGTGTGCTCGCCTTAAATACTGCCGTATATCGACGGAACCCAACAAAGAAGCAGTACTGGAATGTTTTACATGAACGTAAAACACATACAGTCAGTTTTACTAACAAAGCGTCAGGAATTCTTTAGCCGAGGCTTATTTTATGCATGCAGCAGGCTCCTCGCCCGCTGCATTGTTTCCTTCCAAGCTAGCAAAGCGCCACGGATGTTACTGTAAATTCTCCCACATTACTACCAAAGAGTTAATATTTTAACTAATAATTGATAAATTTTACGAATTTTATGAATGTTAACTCAATTGACGCTAGGCAACTGTTTACTCTACTACATAGAAATCCATCCAATTATAGTTAGATTTGCGTTCTTGATATGTTTATCGTGTACGTAATCTGTAACATTGGTATTACTGCGGTATTGTTCAGTAACAGGAGTCAGTTACGCGGTAAATGCGGCGGAAACAGCTGTTCCGTACAGCCGAGCACGCCATCGGACCGCTAGCCGTTTTACGTCGGCTTTACCTTGTACTTCCGGTGCTGTTGCATGTACCAACAAATTTTCTTTGATTGGTACAATTTTTAAATATTTGACGAACATTATTCAAATAACAATAAGTTAAATATCACAATTAATGAAGATCCTAGTAAACTTTACTACCGATAGTAGTTGAAATTATTAATTAAAACAATCATAAATTATAATTAGATTCTAAGGAAAGATGGCAGAGTTGCTAATATATGGCAAATGATATATTTTTTGTAATGATTAAGACAAAGAGTGTAAAGGGCCGCATACAACAACTCTCGTGGCCCAAGCCAACCTAACCTGATCGCGGTGCAACCTGCTAATCAACAAACGAAGCTTTGGCTCCCAACAAATCAGCATTGGGCTTGCGTGGTGGGAAATCCCTCGATTATTGGAGGAGGCCTATGTCCAGCTGTGTTCGTATGTATGATGATGATGACAAAGACAATGATGATGATGACGTCGACGATGATGATGATGATGCTGAATCCTAGAGAACTATTTGTGTATATGATGACGATGTGAATTCATCGGAAGTTACGGTATGAATTTAAACATACAAATACTTTACACGAATTAATAAAAAGTAAATAAGAAATAAGTTTATAAAAGTCTAAATATATGTACTGCAGTAAACAATAGAAAAAGGAACAATAACTATATATAACATATATGTACACCTGCTTAGTGATTATAGATAATAAGATAACATTAGTATTAAATTATCTAAATAATAAGATAAAGGTCCTGAACAATAATATTAACGAAAAACAGATAAAATAAACATAAAGCCTTTTGCTTTTATTATGATTTATATGTAGATAGAAAATTATAAGATCTATGTAATAAAGAAAGAAAGACTATAAGATAATTCACAAACGATTATCGAAAAAAATAATCTTGGAATCTACATGGGCAGCTTGAAGTCATCACACCATCAGGTGGTACTGTTGGGTGGTCCTTAAACCGGAAGATGTTCTGATAAGTGATTCAAGTAAGTCTCTTCGACGTTATTAAGTTGACAGGAGGATGAAAGCCTGAATTATCCGAGACCTCGAAAAAAGGAGTAAAAAAAAAACAAAGCGCGAGCCGGTTGTTCCTCATAATAAAGCATAGCATTAAAATATAAGATGTTATCTTGTTTCTAGTAATTACACAAAACAGAAGAGAACGATTGCATATTACTGTGTAATATCAGAGGTAAGGAAAAATTTAGAATTTAAATAGTTAATGTTGGATGTGGGTGGAGATAAGCTCCGGAGGCTGTGTAAGCTAAGCGAAACCAGCGCTAAATATTTTAAAGCTGCTCCTGGCACGCGGCTGGGAGCCCGGTGAGGGCATACGTGGAATTTTTGAGCCTCAAGCTTCATGCATGCAATTCCAACGCTCTGTTGTTAAATTTGCTACTGTAGGTACATCTGCTATAGATACTGCTGGTACGTCTCCGTTACCACATACCGTCTAGGTACCATCGCAGCTCCTTTATTTCGTTTATTCAATCGTTTCCCTTCGTGTTGTGGGTAAGGGTCTGTCTACTTCTTTACTTTCTTTCTCTGTACTCTTTTTTCCCTTTTACTACTTTTCTCACTTTCATGCTTTCTATTTTCTTTCGCTCTTGTTTTTACATTTTTCTTTTATCGTCCATGCCGGGCCTCTCGTTCGAAATTCTCCGCCTTTATATGTCGCTATCTTTTTACTATCCTTATTGCTTTTACTACATCAATGCAGTTCCTATTGCAGCTGACTAATCATCATCATCAGCCTATACAGCAGTGGACGTCCATTGGCTATCAAAACCCAGTACAGTGAAGGCATTACTGTTTACGGTCTAAACTGTTGTGGTACTAAAAGTTGCTATCACCTTTGTGTCTAGTTGAATTGATTTTATTGGTAATATATTATTTATATACAAAGGCTATTAGGTTACGTTACTGTTATTTGGAACATTTGTTACTATTACCTTTATTTCGATTACTGTTGGAGGACGTGGCCTATCACGCAACGGACTAGGATCTTGATTATATATTAATATTACCGTTTATTTTTTATTCAACGCTATGATGGGACGAGCAAGGCTTTCACCTGATGATACATGATTCGTCCATATTCCTGGTTAAGATGGTATACACTCACATTCACGGTACCAAAGCCAACTTCACCTGCTCGTAGTGCATCCTGTTAATCAACAGACGAGGCTCTGTCTGCCAACGAACACGCATTACGCCAGCGTGGTGGTGGATGGCCCAAATGTCCTTATTACTGGAAATGTATATCACTGGACGTGTAATGTAATGTGTTGATAGTACACCATCTTAATCAGTGTTATGTTTTGGGCAGGAGTATCACTTAACATCAAGTGAACGCCCTCTTCGTTTGTCGATTCGAAAAATAAAAAATATACTTTGCATTTACGTAAGATGGTATACATAGTATTACATTGCGCTCGCCTTAAGACATGTGTTAAGTATCGTTACCGCAGTAATTTTAATCGTATACAGCACCTTTCAAACCGGAACACAGTAATGTTTGCACATTACTGTTTCAGGTACCATTTTAATCAGCGCTTGTTATGAGAAAGCTTATCACTTATAATCATGTGAACTTGCTCGTCGTATCTAGTAAACAAAAATGTTATAATATTATCCTTGTGAAGGTCCTTAACATACTGATCTTTTGGAGTTTGTAGGTTTTCTCAATGTGGTTTCCCTTCATCAGAACCGTTGGGATCGAACCCAAACTCATCCTAAACCTCCAGAGATTTCATTACGAACTACTTGTTAACTCACTTTCTCGTTCTGTGTGAAAGGACCTTTACATCCGCAACATGTAAATTTGGACGTGTTTCCGTAACGTTACCACGGAGGGAACTTGGGCCACGGCTGAACCCTGGATCAGAGACATTAAGATAAACTTCGATGTTAATTTATTATTCACGGGCCATTAAACAGGCGGTAAGTTCACTGCAGCGGAAGCGATAACTCATAAGGCTGCATAGTAATGTCTTCTGGAGCGTTTTGTTTTAGTGCAGTTGCAGGTTGCAGTTACTGTCGGTAATAGTTAAACTTATTTGTAATATTTAATTGCTGTATACAACTAAGCGACGATATGAAGAGTGCTGTTTTATGAGCTGAATAGACATTGAGCGAGGCAAACAACGCGGCGCCGCTTAAGATGGTATACACAGCATCACATTGCGCTCGTCGTTTGCAATCATATGATGTTCAGTCTTTAATTGGTCTTGGCTTTGGCTAATATCAATACAAATTTAAACGCAAAGGACGTATCGTCTTATGCTTGTGATCCTAACGTCGAAGAAAGCATTATGCACCTTCTTATTGATTGTCCAAAGTATTCAAGGGATATGACAGATATAGAGATGAGAATGGACGAGAAGATATGTAAAGAAAACCTAAGCAAAATAATGTCACATAATAAAGAAGTACTTTTAAAATTTATGGAAGAGATTATACAAGATGCTGTTAGAAGAAGTAACAATAATTAGCAAATAACAATCCTTATTTAAACGATAATGTCCGTCTGTCCGTCAACAATATTCAATCTCGAGAACAACAAGGGGGTAAGAGCTGGTGCTGAATATTTCTCATACAGACAGATCTCGCTTAGATAAGATCAGAGCCGTTGGAATTTTGTTGTTATGTGGTCGGGT
>DWLS01007810.1:0-10407 GCA_018246255.1 Pachliopta kotzebuea | reverse complement strand
AACTAGCCGCCCCGGGAGCCCTGAAAAACCCTATAAAACGCCAACCAGTCGCACAGAAAGTCCTGACAAGACTTATAAAAAACCAGTTAACCGTGCTGAGAGCCCTGAAAAAACCTATAAAACGCCAACCAGTCGCACAGAAAGTCCTGACAAGACTTATAGAAAACCAATTGACGGTGCCGAGAGCCCTGGAAAAACCTATAAAACACCAACCACCCGTGCAGAAAGTCCTGATAAGACTTATGGAAAACCAACTAGCCGCCCCAGGAGCCCTGATAATAGTTTTAGAAAACCATCAAGCCGTAATGGAAGCCCCAACAAAACAGATACTTATTCTCCAACACGTAATGTTTCTGAAAAATATTCAAGTACTCACTCGACACATTCAGTAACTGAAATCAAGACTAGTAGGCATTCGGAGGACAAAACACTGCGATCAGTTTCACCTAAAAAGTCTTATAGCCCCGAAAGGAAAATTCAAAAAGATTATGGTCCTACATCGAGTGTCAGTCCAGAAAAATCACCATCCGATATCTCTACATACCATTCTAATTCGGATCAGAAACATGAAGATAGATCCCTCAATATTGTTTCAGATTCCCATACTAAAAATATAAGTGAAATCCAAAATCGTACTTTTGATCGGCAGGTTCGCAAAATGTCACCAAATGCTCGAAAACCTGAT
This sequence comes from Pachliopta kotzebuea, assembly GCA_018246255.1. Taxonomy (NCBI): domain Eukaryota; kingdom Metazoa; phylum Arthropoda; class Insecta; order Lepidoptera; family Papilionidae; genus Pachliopta; species Pachliopta kotzebuea. The sequence continues at coordinate 9,722 of DWLS01007810.1, read as the reverse complement.
TCCGAAAGTCCCCATGAAGGCCTTGATAAAAAACCAAGCACAGAGGACCATCTTATGGATAGTTCTATAAAAATTAGAAAATTTTCACTTACAAGAAAATCATCTGATAGGAAAGACACTACCAAGCCAAGTGAAAATAAAGAACTTCCATTACATTTATTATCTGATCAGACGACAAAGAACGAAGTTAATGCTCCGGAAAAATCATCAGTTCGTGAAGATTCTCCAGTAAAAGATTCAACCAGCAGACGGAGTCCAAGTCCTCAGTCAAATTATCAATTCCCAAAATATGTCGATAAGTCAGATAAAAATTCTGTTAACTCTGACAAAAGTTATTCTTCGAAACCTAATACAGTCGAGCCAAAAAATAATCAATTTCAAAAACAACCACCCAACAGAGATTCTGCAAGCCCAGAGAGAAAACCTGGTACTGACATTAACAAAAAAATACCCATTAAAGAATCAATAGAAGATGTTCATGAAGGAAAACCTTACACAAAAATAATAACAACAATAAAAGATGATAACTATAAATTTATTGATGAAGAAACCAAAATGTATACTCGTCGTGATAAAACTAATATTAAAAACGACAGTCATCCGTTCAATTCGCCTGATCAAATAAAAAATTCACCACTTAGCTCTGAACCTACTATCCCCGCTCAAAATATGCCAGTAAATAAAGATATGAAGTCGCCTTCACCGAACAGAGGTTCGGTAACATTTACAGAAGACAAATTAGCGCAAAATAATGAAAATCAATCTAAAACATTACACAAAACTGAGAAAATTAAAGAAGGAACTGATAATTATTTAGATAGATCAAAATCACCTATAAAACAACAGTCAGTGCCAAGAGACAGTATTTCAAACACAAGAACACTAACTAAAGGAAACAAATACGAAACAACTGCGGATTTTATCCACATTGAAAAGATTACGAAGGAAATTGACGAAAGAGATGAAAACTTAGGCAAAGAACCAAAAACTACAACGAAGGGTCGTCCCCGTGAGCTTGTTACGCCCTCTAGTAGTCCTACTAGAAAACCAATGCTTGCTGAAAATGAGTCATCAACTGGTCACAGTTCTCCCACTACTTCAGTGAGCGGCTTTGTATACTTCAGTTCACCGCGAAGAGAAGACGTCATAGTCACTGATCTTGATGATAGTGTTATATATTCAGAGACTTCAGAATTGATCACAGATCTTACAAATAAGGTAACAGATGAAAGGAGGCCTACATCGCCATCTAAAATACCTTGTAGGTCTCCATCACCTCAGAAAGATCCAACTCCTAGCAAAAGCACCCTTCCCAGAAAAAGTTCACTTAAGAAACCCGCAAACGATAAAGTTCAGGTATGTTCAGCGGAACAATCTCCATCAAATTTCCTTGTATCTCCGGTTACAGAAGACAAAGGTTTTGCAAAACGAGATCTTAAAAACGATAATTCTAAAAACGTCACAGTTAAACCAAAACCTCCTCTTGAACGTCGCGAAACTTACGAAGAACGCTGTCGTAAGATTCTTGGAATGATGGAAGATGATTCATCTAAACCTGTTACTATAGAACAAAATTATTCACCAAAAATGGATTCTGAGGTTACTTCTCCCAGCGAGTCTCCGTGTGTCAGCTCAGAACCAAACGAAAAATCAAAAATTAAAGAAACCAACTTGAAAGTAAAAACTTCGAATAATGTTTCCAACTTTTTATCAAAGGAACGGGAAGAATTTACCAAAACTACTAATGTTATTACTAATCGACAAGAATTAGAAGATTCATTGACAGATGGCATGAAAAAACATGACTACGATACCCCAAGTGTAGCGAACGATAACAAAAGGGCAATAAGTAATATCTCTGTTCAAGAAAATGACGAACTGTTAATATCTAAAGAAAATTCAATGAATAAAAGACACGAAATTGATAATTCTGTTAAAGATAAAAAAACAAATTCATCTAAAGAAACCACTATAAAAAAATCAGATAAGACACAAAAATCAGTTTCAAGAGACACATCACCTACGAAAAAGCTTACAGATAATCCACAAAAATCAGTAACACGGGACTCTTCGCCCTTAAAGAAATCTGGCATAAACAAATTCCAAAAATTACCGTCAAGAGACTCATCACCTACAAAGAAACCGATAGAGAAAGTAAAGCCTGACAAATATCTTTATAGAGATTCTTCGCCAACTAAACTTCATGAAATAATGACAACTACAGAACATCATGCTGAAATAAAATCAGGTGTTACTACTACTAACTATTCTTCTCCCCGTCAAAGTCCTGAAAGAAAAATTAAACCAACTGAAGAAATATCAAAACCAATATCAGAAAGTGTTAACTCTCCTGTATCTAAAATACCAGAAAAAAAGGGAACGACTAATAGTATTCCTTACTCCCCATCAGATCCTGTTCCTAAGCGGTCGCCGAAAAACTTTAACAGACCTGAAATCAATCTGGAAAGTAAACCAGACCAACAGTCGCCAGCTTTTCATTCTTCTTTGACACCTAATAAAAAACTTGTGGACAAACATCCGAAAGAATCTCTTCTAATCAAACGTGGAAGACCGCAAAGCCCTGAAAAGAAAACAGTTTTAAAACAAAACATAACCATAAAAGACTTAAAATCTACTACTGTAAAAAGTGGAGAAACCGATACTTCGCAAAGAAATATCAAAATAACATCATCGTCCTCAACGTCCCCTGTTAGTAAAAATTCTAAGGAGCGGCACACTTCTATGCCAATTGACAAAGACCGTACAAGGCCTACAAATATACCACAAACAAATATAGATAACATACCGGACGATTCTACTATGCTAATAGCATCAGAAAGAGAACTGGAAATATTGGACAGGGTTCAAAAATCACTAAGAAAATTATCTCCGGAAAGAAAAGAAGGAGCTCTAAGTCGAGAAAAAAGTCCTGTAAAGAGTAATACTTGTTTAAGAGATATTGACATCGAAACTAATTATGTTCAAGCAAGTGAAGCGGTAGACGATACCGAAACTATAGAAACTATACAAAAGCGAGTAATAACTACAAGGGATGACAACACTCGTGTAGAAAAGTTAAAACAAGATAAATTTAAAGATCAAAAAATATCAAATAAACCGTTGTCAAGAAATGTCTCTCCCACAAAGAAAGTCACAAACGTAAACAGTTCACGACCTGAGACACCTGAAAGTGGCAGGAAACCAAGGAGTACATCTCCTAAAAAACCTTTAACTTCTATTGAAAGGCCAAAATCTCCACAAGTACAAAAAACAACTGTGTTAAAATCAAAGGAAACATCTCAATTAACGCGGAAATCATCACCAACCAAATTGGATAAAAATGTAATAAGCGAAGTTAAAAAAACATCGGGTGTAACCAAACAAAACAGCTTTTCTAAAACAATGACGAAAACAGTGACTAAGGTAAACCAAACTACCATAAATAAAATAACAGATATTGAGGGAAGAAAAACATCCTCAACAAAAAGTATTAACAAAGACGTAGCAGCGAAAAAAGATTCTGATATTAAAGTCACGAGAACAAGCAGCGACAATACGCTAAAATCAAAGAAACCATTATCCCCACAAAAAGTCAAATCGAAGCCTGAAATACAAGTTAATGATATTTCAACTTCTAAAACAAACGCTACTAAAACAAGTAAAGCTGTGGTAAAAGAATCGCAAACGAAACTTCCAAGTAAACCTAAATCTGCTACTTCATTAAATACATCCGTTGACGACGATGATGTCATAATCGATGTACAACAAGCCAAGTCTTCCAGAGAAAATTCACCAGATCGTATTTGTCCCACGCCTATTAATTTCACTGATGATGTCGGCATACCTAGGTTCCCAGATGAAGTTAATGAACCCGACGATGATGTACATAAGAGAGCATATCACACTATCCATGAAACTGAAACGATTGTAGATGACATTGTCGAAATAAGTGAAGATGAGGAAATATTTATGAAAAGAAATGAGAACGTCAATCAATTAAATTCCGATGAGCGTCTTTTGACAGTTAATGACAAAGTTTCCAAATTTGCCAACAAAATTCAAACTTCGAATACACCTAAAGATGCTTCAAAGCGTTTTAAAGATACTGAAACAAGAGTACATTCTGATTTAGTCGACGAAAATCTTGAGACTGATGAATGTTTACTCTCCGTTTCCGAAAAAGTTACCAAATTTGCAAAAGGTGCAACGAACCTTAATAAAAGTAGAAGTCCATCCCGCAACATTAAGGATGAGTATGACAAGAATACTGTATACCAAGATAATTACACAAAGCTCAGTGTCAACGACAAAGCACATTTATTTGTTGAATCAGCAGAGAATACAAAAGTTTCGAAACCTAGAGTACCCCATAAAGTGGAACGACCGGATTTAAGCGAAGTCGACGAATATCTGAAAAGTGATGACTGTTTGCTTAGCGTATCTGATAAGGTAAACAAATTTGTGAAAACAGCGGAACAGTTTTTGTGTGAATCATACGAAGTGGAAGAAAAAGAGAAAAAAATTAAGGAGGAGCATGATAAAATTATGAGAAAAATTATTGAAAAAGTTGACTATGATACAGATGATGAATCTAAAGTTATTGAAATCGATGACGGTATGAGGCCAAAAAATTTAAAGAGTCATGATGAAGTTGTACAAAAGAAACAAATTCCATCCCAGGACAATCTTAAAGTAACTTCTTCTTTTAACAAACAAGTCCCCGAAAAGAAAGCAATAAAAATCACTACATTGCGTAGTAGCGAAACTGTAAAAAAAGCAAAAGCATTATTCGAAAACATTGCTTCCAATAAACAGTCTACTAAAGAAGTGACTCATACAAAATCACCAAATAGTAAAAAATCTACAAGAGTAGAAACAAGTATATCAAAACCATTTATAGACGAGAATGCGACCAATATAATTCCGGAAGATAATGAAAATTCCATTAAACGAAAGTCCCAAGATAACTCACGGCAACCAAGCCACGACGGAGAAGAGAAGCGGCAGAGCCCTGAGAGACCTAGGACGCAGTCGCCGGATACACAAAGGAATAAGGCACCTTTTCAGCATGAATCGACAACTACCACTGCCACCAAATACACTACATCAAAATATGACAAATCTGAAAGATCCGAATCACCTCAACAAAGGCATGAAATTGCTGACAAATCTCATGATAAAATTCCGGGTTACCTGCGGCCAACAAAAACTAGCCAACTTAAGGAAGAACCGAAAGCGACAGAGGAAATAGATGTTAATACTCGGCGAGGAAGTGGAAAGTTTGGCGTTGAACTCCGCCGTACCAGTACTGAGAGGTCTGCTATAAGCAACGAACAGCGTCGAAGCAGTGTTGAACATCATCAGCCGTGCATTGAAGATATCTACGACCTGGTCCTACTAGAACAAATGGTGAGTGGGCTTAAAATAAATTTTCATTTACATTTGAAGCAATTCCACCAATACACAAAGAAAGAAATTATCACAGTTACGTAAATATCTCATATGTATGTAACATAAACGAAAATACAATTATAATTATCGTCATAAGCGCTAAGAACGTGCATCATGTCCATTAACCACTACTGAAACGAAGGGTGCGCTTGTCGCCACTCCCGCCATTAATCGATTTCACTAGTTGTTTTACTAGTTTACTCGATTGAAGGTGTTCTTGGATGTAATGCTATTAAATTAGGTTTAACCTTAAACTAGTAGTTTTTATCTGTTCCTTTTATTTTAACGCCCAAATATAAATAATACACCAAGAAATTTTTCTCGTTGTGTACATGTTTGTTAAAACTGCTTAAATGTTTTATTACCACTTCCGTATTGAGAACTTATGAAGATAATGTTTATTTTAAGTTGGAAAAGGTCGTCGGCTACGAGCAGAGACGTCGCGTCAGAACGCAAATACGAATCGCAAAGAAAAATCAAGAAACAGAACACGTATCTACGAAGGCTATAAGACAGAGCGGTACGGCTGTGAAAAAGTCGTCTTCGCCAGAACGTCAACCAAGATCACACACACCTGAATATCAGACTAGATCTACACCGCAAAAATCACCAGAGAGAGAAACTACGCCTTCTCAAAGAATACGTTCACCAGCGAGGGAACGTGCGCCGCAAAGAGAACTTTCTCCTGATTTTGAAACAAACTCCATAACACAAATATCTTCATCTCCTAATAGACAATTGGCACGTTCTGAGACAGTTTCACCAGAGAGGGTAAAATCTGAAGAACATTCTGATCTCCCATCCAGTGGTTACTCAAAAGAACCTGTTAAAGTTATTACAGAGAAAAGACCTCACAGTCCAGTTAAACAAAATCAGAAATCAACATCTGCTGTTAAAAGTCCTGTCCGACCAGGAAGTCCTGACAAAAAAGGAAGACCGTCATCTCCTACTAAAACGGCTACCCCTAAACCTAAATCCAATCGTTTCAGTGAATACGCTACAGCTTATATGAAGAAGATTGGTCTTAAGTCGGAAGAAGTTAAGGACGTATCTCCTAAACCAAAAAAAGCTCCTTCACATGCAACTGTTAATCTCGTGAAACAAGAGCATACCGTTAAAAAAATTGAACATCCTAATGTAGTACGTGTGGTGGAAGAGCACGATTCTGTTGAAACCGAACAATCGACCATTTCTGTAACCAAAAACGTTACAGAGCGGACTACATCAAAAGATATCATAGAGGTCGTGCACATTAATGGAAAGAGATCGCCCTCACCAGAGAAATTACTAAGTCCGGAGGCTAAACCTCAGAGTCCAGAAAAGTTCCAAAATCGTAGCCCCGGGTTAGAAAAGCCCGTGCAGCAAAAGCCAATGGACGAAAAGAAAAAAGAAATAGTTGACAATACTGGCAGTAACGTAGAAAAGAAAATTCTTTCTAAACAACAGCAAGACGACAAACCATCATGGGTTACCAACAGGAATTTGAAGAAAGTCACCTCTGCTTCGGTTCGTCCGTACAACAGCAAGAAGACGGAAAACGAGAAGTCGAGATACCGCGCACCGAGCCCCTCCAAAGTTATATCCAAGCCGCTCGACGTGATCACATCCAGCTACGGGCCGGGCCCGCTGGACGCAGACGGCAGGCCGCTGTTCGGCATCAAGGCGCTGAGAAAGGGAGCCACAAACTATCAAGGTAATTTGCTCAATAACTATCCACAAACTTTAAAAAAATATATGACAAAGTTATATTTTTTATTGATAAATATATTCATGTATTTTTCTTTTTTATAATACGTACCTAATATATAATCAGATAGGTAAGTTTTTATTGAACTGCCATTTAGTACCTGCCGATAGTTGTTCAACATGAAACAAATGAAATGAAAAGTGACCGACGAGTGCCGAGGCGACAGGTTCGCCGGCTCAGCGGTGCGGCGGCGCGGCGGCGCGGCGGCGCGGTTCAGTGCAGAGACCGCTCTCGCGGGGGCCGGCTGCCGTGACGTCACGACGGGCGCACTACACAAACACTTACTATGAATCACGAGCGCGCGCCGCCGGCGAGAGGCTTTGTTAACATTCACGATACTAACTAATGTAGTGTTATTACTGTTGTGCAGTGAAAGGTACCGTGATCCGGCAAGAGTTTCACTCGAAGAACGGAGGCGAACCCGAAGGAACCGTGTCCGTCACCACGTACTCGACCGAACCCGAGGATCTGGAGAAGCTCCTGCACGAGGAAGGTCAGCGACCTTCGAAACTTCACGGGCTCGCCGCCATCACAACCACTAAGAAGTTTGGAGGCGACAGCGGCGTCAAGTACAGCGAGATACAAAGTGTAAGCGCCTGCAGATATTTATGAGCAACCGTTACCGTCGCTGCACTAACCGCTAGGTGCGGCTCCATTCAAGTTGAATTATTTTAAGTTTAACTTTTTACTAATTAGTGTCGGTGTTTTAGTAGCCATAATTTTTTTTATTTAAATGTTCATTCGCGCATTTTATTTAAGTTGCGCTTACGCACAATGAAGCAAGATTTTTTTTTAATTAAAGTGAAATTTAATTGGAGGTTGGAGAAGTATCCCTGAAAAAAATATTAAATCAAAACTCAAAATGGTTACTTTGATGAATTGTACTTAAGAAAATAGTATAATTGGTAAGCGATCAGCGGATATCTTACGCGCGCAACTAGTTTTGTATCGTTGCTCATTCAATTGATCGACAAATTTATCATTTCGAACATTAATCGAGTAAGTAAAAATTAAATACGTATATTTATTTTTAGAAAGAGGAGCGCGCTGCTTTGGATCAATTTACTCACAGCGATCGCAGAGACAGTAAGACCGCGTACGACCTCTCCTCGGAAACCAGGTACACCGAAGACACGAGGGAGGAGAAACACAAAGTCACGGAAGAAGAGGAGAATTACAATCAGGATAAACGCTACGAAAGACGCGGTAACGAAAGGGAAAGCGAGTACACCGTGGATGTCATAAGAGTGGGGGAGGAGGAGAATATCAACCGTAGTAGAAACTACGAACAGGACGAAATGTCTGAAACCTATATAATAAAAAACATGAGAGGTGACAATCGTAGACAGAATGAAATCGTAGATGATGGATATACAGTCGAAAACTGGGGGGAAGGAAAGGTCGGAAGTAGAAGGACTAGACACGATGAACGGAGACAGGAAAGTGTTCAAGAGGAAAAGGTGGACAAAGTAGATAATGTGGAAAGGCGAGAAACACGCAGTAACGAGACCACGAGGACCTCGAGCACAGTAGGCGGCAAGAAGTCCATCCTGCGTCAGGGCTCGGTCAAGTCTCTCACGGAGAAATTCATCAAGAATGCAAGTGAGTACTTCCTACTCGGCCAGCGCCGCGTGCAGCGGACGGGAAGACTCCAGATATATTTTTTCAAACACTCGAGCTTCCCATTTCCGGAATCTGTACTTTATCTAATAACTTTCATTCGTTAACACTTCTTTCCTTTATTTATTGGATTTTATGATGTACATTTATTTCACCTTCTTTTACTTTGCTCTCGTCCCTCGTTTTCATGTACACACTCTACCCTAAGACTGACCGGAAGCGAATGCAGTTATATTAAACATAAAGATTTCTTTTATTGTCTTTTAACACAGGTATATACATGTAGTACATGTTTATTAAAAATAACGCATATATTATTTAATTGTTATTACAAAAACGCAATTGACGAGTTTTTCTTACTTACGAATGTTCAATACTCTGCGAAATATCATCACTTTTCTGTAATACTGAACTAAGTACATTTCATATAGGTTGGTTAGGTTGGGGAAAGATTCTTCGCATTTTTTAAAAAAATACAAAACATTTATTAATATAGTTGATTTATATTTAAATGCTCCCGGCCAAATTTTCTTAATTTTTGCTGAGTGGCTAAAGATATGTGAGGTCTAGCGTTATCATCATGAAAACCCGCATCCCTTCCGGCCGGTTTCTCTCAACGTCTTGCTTTAATCTTATCAGTTGTTCACAGTAGAGGTCAGAATCTATGCTCAAACTTAAACCAAATTTACAATTAATGAAATTTACCAAATTTACAATAAATGAAATTACTTAAACCAAATTTGTGGTACTCTCACAGACGCTGCACTACCTACATAAATAAAGCAACTTGTGTTTTTGTTCGCGGCTCGCGGCGGCATTTTTACCTTTTTTGTAGTAAAATGTTTAAAATGTATCGGATCACTTCATTATATTCACTTCGCTCGCCTTGACACTTACAGCAAAA
>DWLS01007809.1:0-10410 GCA_018246255.1 Pachliopta kotzebuea | reverse complement strand
TGTATATAGCCAGTGTATGTATATTGTAGATTTAATTTAGGCGTAAACAATTGTTGGCTAGTCAAAATAAATAAATATTTATTGTCCATAAAATGTCACCAATTAAAAATATTCATGTCTTCTGCACTCCAACCGTTCTATATCAAACTTCTATCCAACAGATTACTGACGTGACCGATTCGATGGAACCCGCTTCAAACGATTCCTTACGGTATTCACTGGGTCATCGGCAAATAAACGTGAATAAAAACATATTCATACATTAACAAAGTAACTTATCTGCCTATTGATTTCAAGTTTATAAACCAAATTATTGTACTCTAATTATTATTAATATTCAAAGATATATAAGGAAAAGTGTTTTCAATAATGAATTTAGTGATTATCTAGAGATATACGCTTTTGTATTGGGTATAGCTCGGCGAGTTTATTTAATTTTCTCATTCTAGAATGTTAGTTAACATTAAGTATATGTAATCGTAGTCAGTCCATGATCTTTATTCATTAATATTATAGCTTGTTAGATAAATACAATCAACAAGAAATGATATCGTAGTTACTATAATATTCCTGGATACATATCGACGTTTCATAACATTATACAATATTTATATGTGCTATTACTCTCCCGACTCTTGGAGGTCTACACTCACGTGCCCTGAGAATTTATTAGGGCAATTATTTTCGAAACTTTTATATAGAAGGTGAGATGAATTACAAATTTTCATAAAGGATCCATATTTTTTAAATTAATGTTTTAATTATATACTAATAGTCCTAATAATTTATCTGGACTTTTAAGCTCTTAGGCAGTTAATTTTTCCTACAACTTGAATTGATTGTTAAATATGAATATCATCAAACCCGAACATTGTCGTTTTATTAATGATTAACTTTGTATTATATGCATTAAATTTTTTTTTCTTATTAATTAAATTTTTCATTACAGAATAATAAATGGACAAAAGAAAAAACGTTATCACTACAAAACCTATGTAAACGTGTACACGTATAATTATTGTATATGTTACTAACTTATTACGTTTACAGTGAACCTAGAAAAAATTAAGAAAGTTTTCTGGAAAGAAATGCTCAACAATGACATAAATCATACATGTACGTTTGTGAAAAAATTAAGGTCCCTTTAAGCACCCAAACTTAAAGTGCCTTCGCATGTTAAAGTTACAACTAAGTTGCTAAAGCTCTTTGATACTGGCGGTCACTAGTCATATTTAAGATCCCAGTAGTACTTACTCATCGTTTATTTGGCTTCTTCAAAGTTTACTATCATAATCTTTGTAAGTATACCTAACCCCAAAAGATATATTTTTACTGGTGTTAATTAACTAGCAATATAATCTGCAAGTTTTATAATAAAATTACATATATATTTTAATATAAATTTAAAATATTACAATTCTGAGTAACAATAGAATATGTCTTTGTTTTTAGCCAAGTACGTATAGATATAACAATAAACAACAGATGTTATGTTTATATAGTGAAAATACTTTGTTTCCGACTTTCAAGAGATTACTTTAGATAATCTAAATTAAGCTTGGCTGGTCTACGACGTTCCTATTATACATTGAAAAATATATAATTGATTACAACTGTAATGTAGTACATATTACCACTGGCTCTGTAAGTAACATGTAACTTATTCTACGTAGACATCTTCAAATGAAAATTAGGGTAATGTATTCCGCAAAGTCCTAATTTAAGCTCGAGATTGCCCGCATCAGTTACGGTTATACATAATTCGAGTTATAAAATTATTTACATAGATTACGTCGGAGGAGAATATAAGGTTTTTCATTATCTTTGACAATTTTTTTATTAAAAAATTATTCATTACCAACTACTTTATTTAACTGCTTCCTTTAACAGCAAAACCAATAAATATTTATAGAAGTTCTAAACAAACCAGTGTGAAATTTTATTGTAATTTAAATAACGCTTAACGAATCAGCAAAAAATTATGAAGATGAACCCATTTATTAGTCAGAATAAGTTACTATAAAATATTATAACTTTAAGATGTACTTTATGTTTAATATAAATTAAACAGCAAGGGAATACCATACGTCCGCTTACATTTCATAGCGAACTTTAATATAAAATAATATTACAACTTTCTATAGAAACTAAGCTCATTAGTAACTTTACTAAGTTAAATATTCGCCGGCTGAAGATTAGAGAATATAAACACGGTTTATTAAGTTATAATTAATCCGTGCTTCTGTTCTTTACTTTAATATATTTATAAAGTAAATTTACACTCCATTTCATATTTTAAAATAAATACTAATAAACTTCTCATGACTTATTATTATTTAGTTTAAAAAAAAATACTATATCGTTATGTAGAGAAACATTTGCCTGTTAATTGTTTCAATGAAAATTGGTTTTTGGAAAGGAATTCATGTGCACATCTTTCTGGCATAATCTTTTAATGAGCAAGGGTTTAAAACATGAAATGAATATTGTAGATTGTGTAGAATTTAATTTTTGCTATTTACAAATTTATGTCAGTTTTTATGAAGAATTATTATATTCTAGAATTCTTATCCGTTTTAATATCTTATATCGTATAAATTAAAATATTAGGTTAATAGTTTTGAATAAAGCAATTAATAATGTGCAATTACATCGAAGCGCTCTTCGTCACCAAACCGCAGCCTAACAGTATTGATAACGTCACCACTGACAATTCTATATTTAGATAACGGGTATTTCAGAAGCGTTTCGCACAATCACAACAGATTGTCAGCCGTAGTGATTAACAACTACAAAACCATTTGCGGATAATACGTTTTCATAGTTATGTGGAAATACGCAAACATTTACTGGTGGTAGGTTTCCATTGCCGGAGACCGTATTGGTAGGCATCACCGCAGCTTATATTTCTTTTGACAAATAGTAGTATGCAAACGTTACTGTATTCTAGGTTCTAGGGTGTGTTCTTGTGAAATTACTGGGGTAAATATACTTAACATCTTACGTCTCAGGGCAACGAACGCAATGTGGTACAGTGTATACCATCTTAACTCGCGCCACATTGTTACGTGCAAGAGTATCACTCATCATCAAATGAACATCTCGCTCATGTTATCGTGTCGTCGAACAAAAAAGACTTTGAGTTTACTGTAAATAAATGATTGAGATTATCACATAGACACACTGGGTGCGGCGGAAAATCACACTACCAGGTATATCTGTGATAAAGAACTTGTCGTATTTAAACTGTACGTACAGTCTTGTTTATATAGGCAATGGCCAGTTTTGAGGTTTTACAAGATATATTGCGGAGTGTGTGTAGAAATTGAACGACGTACCTCTCCCATTAATTTCAGTGTCGCTATCCTTAGATTGATACCACTCTCCAATTTAAAAGTACCTTCGAAAAGGCGACAACGGTTTATTATATTAAAATTGTATAATTTACAACATTATAAACCATCTTTACAACATATTCATGTAAATAATAGAACATGATAATTTTTTTTATAACCATAACGTAAATACATGTTAATTCACTAAGTTTTATAGTTTAACTAGCCCAACGATTATAAAAGGGTAGTAAAGAGAGAAATGTTTAGCTGTAATATTAAATCTGTTTTAGTGTTTATCCTTGGTCCAAAAATTGTGACCTGACCGGAATATTAGAACTGGGTCAGTGTATCTATTCAGTCACAGTTTTCAAGCAAGCCATTAGGCAGCTATTCTGGCCTGACAACGCCGCTGCCAAGATTTATTGTGCCTAAAATGGAACATTGTCCATGAGGCGGGCAACACCGTAAATATGACACTATTAACAATTGACATTTTAGATAACATAAATGTCATAACTTTAAATAATAATAATAGTTCTCTTGGTTTCCTACTCAATAAAGAACATCTTTTTGTTATTTTAATAAAAACTAATGTAACTTAATAAGTCTTTTCACGCCTGAAAATTATTTATAAATAATAAACTCTCAAAATAAGTACCTGATGTTGGAATTTATACAAAAAGCATTAAAAGTTAAAATCTGAGGTAATGCAGTAATCGTCACTTAATTTTATTATGAGGTTTAGACTTAATTATTATGATAAAAAACAACTTTCACATAATTTAAAGCTCAATATGTAGTCAGTAAACTTATTTCTTATTCATCGAGATAAATATTCCATCAAAATATGGTTTGTGATTTGTAAGAGTTGCACTTACTTAAACATAAAGAAAGTTTACTAGTATACTCACTAGTCCACGGTTAGCTTAAATATTTGTCATTTTCGGTTTACAAGAATATTTTTAATATCAAAATGATTCTCTTTCCTTCTTTTACATTATATTTCATAGTATCCAAAATTTAATAATTTTAATACACGTAATTCATTCTAATAAAAACATGAAACTTTTACATTGTAAAAAGCGTTGACATATACAGTTGTAAGAAATTAATAGTTTCTTTATTTGGCTGTCTAGATTTACGTGCTATATTTGTTTTGTTAAATACTAACTAAAAAATACTTTGGCCGGTTTTTTACGTACAAAACAGTCTGATCACGTCGACTCGCTTTGAATCCACGATCAAGGTGAGCACAGATGCGATTTAATCTTGGAATTTTAATGTATTCAAAGTCACTTTAAGAAGGTTGAATTCAGACTTTTAGCTTATCTCGGTAATGTTAAAGCACATCCATGTGGGATTTCCTCGTACAGAAACTGCGAGGAAACTATAAAAACCCTATTTCATAAATACATTAGGTCCTAATGATTAGGACGTGATATCTAAATTTATAGAGGTGTAATCCAACATTCATCACCCAAACTGGTTTACACCTTGTCATGAAGTGGTGCCGTAGTTATGATCAGGTTACCCATTGTGAAGCTAATAGGAATTTACAAAATCGCCTTAAGAGGGCCAAAGCCAGGTTTTCAGAAGATGAGAATTGAGATTACAAATTACAGTTCTCTTCACTTAACTGAACTGTTCATACGAAGGAGAAATAAATTTTTATTTCCCCATGTAAAAGGAGTTTTAAATTTTAATTTTAAAATGACAAAGATATTTCATTCGTGATTTTATATACTTTACTTCTTATAAATATATATACATGTAACTTTATATTAATATTGACCCTTCCTGGACATACTGTTTAGTTTACAGTTATCACACTTTTGACCATGCGTTAGAAAATTATCTACATTACATTCATTTGTTGTTTGCGGAAAAATAAAAAAAAAGAACCGGGACAAATAATTATAAATTCCTGAAAACAGATTCTCTGACCTGTCAAAACAATTCCTCAGTTTCGAGTAAATTCAAAAATGCTGTGGTCTTTTACAATATTATTGCAGTAATTTATTAAAATTTAAATTAATGATGAAAATTCTATGAAAACATTTATAAAACATTTCTCTAGAGACTTTATGTAAGGTTTAAGTATATAGTTTGTCTTCAGCGAATTCATAGGAATCGTTAAATAAACGTGTATTTGTCTTTAGTTCCCAGTGGACAAGACGTCTGCACGGTGTTTACTTAAGTTACCACGTCAGGAAAAAGTAATGTTTACATGTTTTCTTAGTTAAAATTATTTCTTAAAATTGACAGTTAAAATTAATCGATAAGGTAAATCAGAAAATAGAATAATCCACATAAAAAGACAATTTATCATGAAAAACACTTTTTATCGACTTCTCAACTGCTTATTTACGTTATGAAAACGAAATATAGTCTATTTAAAAGCATAGTTGAAATATGTATATCTGATTTTCTTCGTTATATTTATAGATATTGTAAAATTTGTAACTGTTCCTTTATTTATTTATTATGTAAAAACAAAACTACTGTCAAGATGTCTATCTCTATATTAATATAGATTGTAAAATAACAACTTTTGTATATATGATAAAAGAATTATTCACACTTAAGTTTTTGTCATTTTGTCTAAAAGTGGTAAATTTCGCTTAAAGTAATTATAGTTTCTTAAGGAATAATGATAACTTAAAAATATTAGTTCCTTATATAATATTTTCCTTAAGTTGGTGATACATTTTCTATGTTTTTAGAATTAATCAATCGTATTTGATATTTTCTTATTTTACTCTGTAATATTTTTAGTTTCTTTTTGACCATTTATATTCAATGTTTTCTAATAACACATTTAGATAACACAGTAAAAGTTTAATCATCATACATATCCATACATAAAATATTTCAAGAAAAAAAATTAAAGACATTCAGTACAACCTTACGAAGAAGTAATTGTGTTTCTTACACTAATATAGGTTCCATATAAAAAAGGTATCTGCAGAAATGCTCCGTATCTTAAAGGAAATCTTATTTCTGTGAGAAGAAAAATTTGTCGACATTTTATACTTTTTTGAATTGATTAGGTTTTAGGTTTTTCATTTTTTTCTATAAAACTCAAGTAAGTAAAAAGGCTATTTTTGGTACCTGAAAATGTTGAAGCGTTCGTATAACAAACGGCTTCACTATATCAGTTCGAATACATAGGGACAATCCCTACAAACAGAATAGTAAGACATGAAGAAATTATATCTACTATAATGTCCACTGCTCAGGAAGACGCTTTCAAACTCCATGAATAGAACATCTTGGCCTTTATACTAACAGTAAATAAATTCACCTTCGATTTGTCGACAACCACATAATCATTGCTGAACTATTGTACGACCTAATTTACGAACCCAGGGAACTTAACATAGACCCTTTCTTAATATCTTACTGTTCTCATAATAATTACTACTACACTCTGCAATCGTCTGTTAGTTGTCTTATTTGTTTATCTATCTTAGCTGATTTAAAAACTTGATAGAAAACCATCAGATCAATTGTGTGACAAAAAAAAAACCTTTTTTAAAACGAACTTTTTGCAAATAGCGTAGACAAGGTAATTGCTAAATATATTCTTATTCTTGTGTTCGCTCGTTTCACAAGTTCAACGTCCCTTTGTATCTAGCTCTATTTACAAAAAGTAAAGCAGTACTTGAATCTTTTTTGCACAACAAAACAGAACCCTGCAGGAACATCGTATTTAACATGCAAAACGACAGTCATATTCCCTTTGTAATTTTAACTTTTACACTTTTTTCTCTTCGTTTAACTAACTCGAGTTATCAAGAGAAAAGACAATGAAATTTTTAACTAAATGACGTTTCATGCTATTGTTAAGAATAATTCATAACAAACCTGTGTTCATCAACGTTCTGTTATAGTAAATTATGGATTTATTTTATAAAAACACTACAAATATTGTAATAATTAATTAATTATGAAATTGGCTTTATATCTATACCACAGTAATAATATTTCTGTCATTCAATTTCCCGCATAATAACTCAACGGCGGATTAATAACGTAACAATATACATTCTATTAATTATATTTCCAGATTTCGTGTACGTTGTCATAATATTTTTTTACGTATTTGTTTTTCAAAAAACTTGCGAACATATTTCTTCGATTTCCATGTATTTTGGTAAAAACTATAATACTTTTCAATAAGTATTTATCAAAATGGTTAAATATATTAATCATATGGGTATGAAAATATGAATTAATTTATGCGCAGTGGTTTTTCACAGAAATAATATTTGAATTAATATAAATTATAAGAAGTTAAAATAAATATTTTTATAATCCATTTTGTTAAAGTAATAATTGCTATGTTTATAACAAATAAGGCAGAAAGGGGTACGTAGCAGCAATAACGACCCTCGTCAATATTATCCCGCCTACGGTGAAATAATGTTATTGTTAGGATATTTTATTAAATTTGACTTCTCAAACTTGCTCTAGTCATATTAATAATGAAAAAAAGTACAAAATTTTTCATCGAATTATTTTCACAGTAATTATCTAAGCAGTATTTTTAACGATAGTCTAAAAGATTTTTTTAAGAAATTGTCCATGATGAGATAAAAATTTCAAAAACCCATATTTTACCATAGCATCGCTCATCGTGGATAAACAGTTCCTTTTCATACCCTAAGACCACAAATACCATTTTTTTCCAAAGAAATATTCTACCAAAACCCACCGATTCCCTGCTGAGATTTTCTCAAAGAGGATAAAAACGTGATGTAGCAAATTCGCAATTTAAACTCATACTAAAATATACATAGTAAAGATTCCAACTTGATGACTGTTGATAAAACATTAATGGTGTGAAGATTATTTTCGGAGCGAATTGAGAATTTAATTATGTGCACAATTGGATTATTATAATATGGCTCCACTATTTTTGGAGTAATTTCTTTGTAATGTATGTCAGTTGCTTTGTTTTTGATAT
This sequence comes from Pachliopta kotzebuea, assembly GCA_018246255.1. Lineage (NCBI taxonomy): Eukaryota > Metazoa > Arthropoda > Insecta > Lepidoptera > Papilionidae > Pachliopta > Pachliopta kotzebuea. The sequence continues at coordinate 2,106 of DWLS01007809.1, read as the reverse complement.
TACTGATGGTAAGTCTCTGTTGTTGGAGACCGTCAAGGTAGGTATCACTACAACCCCTATTCCTGCCGCCAAAAAGTAATGAACAAATATGACTGTGTTCCAATTAGAACGGTGGTGTATGGTTGTGAAATTACTGGGGTATTGAGACTTAATACCTTGTTTTAAGGCGACGAGTCCAATGTGTTGCTAGGTACACTATCTTAACCAGTGCTACGTTGTTATGAGACGTAGCACTTACCATCAGGTAAACGCCATGCTCGACGCGTAGTATCTTAAAATAAAAAAAATGTAAAATCTTTTTTTTCTTTTATGTATGACTGTCAAAAAATTAAATAACATGTAGTTAACGAAAAGTTGACAAATTGTTGTTGTATTTACAACCAACAATGCTTTCTCATTATGTGTACTGTATATAGATGAAGTAGCGCGAACCAAATTTATGCGCTCTGACTCGACCCTCGTCAAAATCATGTCGTCTACGTTAATCTCATATTCAAAATGTTTTGCATAACCTGAGACACGTGATTTAGGAAAGCTTCAATTCTGAACACTCGGTTTATGGAAACGAGGAACTAGTGCATGCAATTATAATCTAAATTCTAATAATCTAATTAAAAACTTGCCGTTTTAAATATTTAATCTACTGTTTCTACGTCAAGATATTGACCTGTTTCAGTGAGTATACTTTAAGTTTATTACAAGTGAAATATTTGAGTTTCTACAGATGTTTACAAATGTTCACATGTTTACACGATTTTTGTTAACAACTTTGTGATAAGTTTTGTGTTGAATATTGACATCTATTATTAATCAACCGATAAATTTTACTTCATTGCAACACGGTTATATCAATTTTAAAATGGAAGGTTTTTTTAATCAAAAACTCTTGAAAAAAATTCCTAATTTCAAGCAAAATTAGATATTACCTGTTATTTTTTTAACGAATCTTTTAAAAGTGTTTATAAAGTGGGCCGTGCACAAGTTAAGCATTCTCAGCAGTGGAGTGTGAGGGGCTTTACGGACTTGTAGTTTGAACTTTGATGTTAAACTTTACTATTTTATGGTCATTTACTTATATATATGGAATTGAACAAAAACATTATTTACATAAATTAGAGTGCGACTAATTATTTAAATAAGTTATTAAGTCAGACGTGAAATTATATGCAAAATATATTAAAACATGGATTCCTTATATTGTAATTGCTCTGGAAATATATCCAAAAAATTAATAAAACGGTTTCCGTTTTTGTTTTACTTCAAGAGTTTACAGGTTACATAAGATTATATTTAAGTATATTTTTACGTAGCTGTTATTCCCATAAAAGAAATATCGGATTGCTTTTACCGAGGTCACAGTTGTTTGCTACAGATTTTATGAACCATACCTATGCGATATCAAATATTTACACGACAGATTCGGCACGCATTCGCCCGTAAAATGTGCCTTCAGTCAATAAAGATATCACAGCTGCCACCAGTTTACTAGTATTTTAGTAAGAAATAAAAGAAAACATTAAAAGGTTTTAAATAAGTATGACGTCGAAAGTCACACACGTTCTTAATCAGCTAGTAGAGTTTTTTAAAACCGAAATGACTGTTTAAGAGAATCTTTCTGAATAGATTAAATACAGGAAAATACTGATCGACAGATCTAAAGTGACCAATTGAGGCAAAGGTATATTAAAGTTCTTTGAAATAGTTTTTTCTTAATGACTGCAAAGCTTTTGTTGTAAATGATTTTGCTGTATAGTATATCGTCATAAGTTAAAGAAAAAGGGAGCTTACATCGGGCATAGCTAACGTAATGCTTTGATTTTGAACTTATATCCATGAAACATAAAATTTATGCTGAAATTATTGGTGGTATAACGGAAGACCGTCTAGGTACAACCGCAGCGTCTATTGCTTTTTTCAAAGAGTAGTGTGGAAATATTACTCTGTTCCGGATGGAAGGTTGCTGTAGCTAGAGAGACTACTGGAATAATGAAACAACATATTAAGTCTTAAGGCGAGGAACACAATATGGTCATCATCATCATCATCTATAGCTCTACAGCCGCGGGTGGGCCTTAGCCTGGTCAAGTAAATCTCTCCAGACCGATC